>JBCJKH010058556.1:0-18860 GCA_039877255.1 Loriculus beryllinus
GGACACCTCACACTAAACCATGCCACGTAAGGCTCTGTCCAATCCAGCCTTGAACACTGCCAGGGAACAGTCATATACAGAACCATAGGCTGAGAAAGGCTGAACAGATTAGTTTTGATTTTAATGCAGAATTCCCCATAGGAACTTGCTGCCCCACTGTACCCATTGATCCACATCCACTTTCTACTCTCTTAGTTGCAACAATTAACACACACACTTATCTCTGTAGCATGCCCTGATTAGTCTGGTCCACAAATATGAAATGAAAACTGTAAAGAGATTTCTGGATTATCCCAGGATTGTCAGTGGACCTGTGGGAACAGGGAGCATTGCACACTCCTGAATCCATGACTTACAATGCAAATATTATTTATTCACAGCAGCAGAGGCTCCTGAAGTTCCACTGGCTAGCTGGGAAGGTCCAGTTTCCTGGGCTAGGAGGTGACATTTCTTTGTGTGGAGAAGTGCCTTCTGAGCAAGGGCTTGTCTTTGCCTTCTCCTCTCTCTTCTGATAGAAAGGGAAAAGGGACAAAATGTACAGGCTTAATGCTAGTTTTAGAATGAGAACATAACTCTATCATGTATGACCATTTTGTGCATGGATGGACATTGATGCTGCCTCCCCAGGGTGAGCCCATCAGTAGCGCTTCCAGGTCAGAAATCTCTCTGGCTGCTGCACGATTGTCCTCCTCTTACGAAAGGATTTTTGAAGAGTTATCTCATACTTCAACCTCATCTTCTTTTCTGAGGAATGAGCTGGGCTCAAGTATAGAATGATTCCTATATAGGTTTATCTGGCTTAAATATTCCAAGTAAATGTCAGCATTGAAAAGGCTACCACCATGCTGAGGTGAGAATTTAGACTTGAAAATAATACAAGCATTACTTTCCTGATGCCTGAAGTCATTTGAAATCAGAGACCTCCAGAACAAAGACGATTTTGAGCTCTATTCAGCACTTTGGAAATAAAATATTCAACACTGATATTTGCCTTGCCTCAAGATGCAGCACTGATACTGAGGAGAAGGTATGACTTTGCAAAGTCACACAACTATGCACACACAGAGAACAGAGAGGCACCCTCAATACTCTTTTCCAGAGAGGTTTCTCTGGAAGAAAACATTAAAGGTACTGGCACTGAAAAAGCAGATTTAAGTCTCCCCATAAATGAAATACATGTATTTGAGAAAAAAGAGTAAATTCCACTTCTTCATCACAACTTTTACCATTTATATTTGTATGTGGTATACATATGATACATGTATATGTTAAAATTTATGTATGTGTGTGTGCAAGCATGGTCAAAGTCAGGGTGGAGAAGCATGGTTTATTATTTCTTGCCACATAGACATTGGTATAGATATGAAGTAAAATAAGATAATACTTAAATATTTGCTGACTGGAAAGAAGAGGCGGAGGGAGAAATACTTTATCTTCTATGTATGCTTTATAATGCTGGGAGGTACTTAGGTTGGAGTGAGAGCAGCTGTATCGCAAGTGACAAAAATAAATCATAATTTTACATAAAATGATGAGAATTTGGAATTTATTGTTAAAATAGTTTGGAAATCTCTGAACAATTTCAGTGCGTTACTTTGCATGCAGCCACTGGAACCATTTGTTGAATGACAGCTCTTCTGGCAAACATAAAGAGCTAGTGCAAATGTGTGTGTGAAAACTCAATGCCTTCAATAGAAATAGATTGTATTTTCTTGCAATCCATATTACTCATAACTCTATTATCATGGTGAAGCAAAAATACTTATCACATTTTAATACTTACCTGGCAGTGTTCCTTATTTACGTAATTGCTTAATATTGATGGTCTCTTTCTGAATACAGTAAATAATGTTAATATGAAAATAACTTCAAATCCACAATATACTGAAATACTTACTCCTTGATGAAAAACAGGATGGATGAGCTCACCCTGAAAAACAAAGTATGGAGATAATCCATAATTTAAAATATCATATATGGTACAAAATATCATGTAGTTTGCAATCTTAGTCTATTCATTAGTCTGTTTAACTTTTTCACTTGTCTTTAATTGTACTAATAGCAGTTCAATGTACATAGTCATTCCTTGCTTTCCAGGTTCTTATGGATCTTCATAATTATTAATAAACTGTTCGTAGTAAAATTAATTTGATAAATTATGTTTGATTATTGCCTTTGTACACAACTGTTTTCCAGATAGTTTTTATTTTTACTATAGTGTCTACCTCTAGTGATGAATTTTTACAATTTTCTTTAAAAAAATTGATTTCATCAGTATTCCACAAACTGTATTAATCTATGATTTTGTCATTACTTTTTTATTCACACTGCTGTGTGGTCAGTCACTGGTCAGTCACTGTTTTCTCAAGTGAAAAACTATTGAGATAATAAACAAGAGCAAAGAGCTGCAAGTATGATTCCTCTAAAGATAGAGATGGAACTTGTATCATAGACAAAAGCTGGCAAAGTTACAGATGTTTTGAGATATTTAAAATAGTTATCTGAATTTGTAAGATCTTTCTTCACTACTGGCAAAATAATCCACTATAACCAGGTACCTGATTTTTTTCTTCTTATTGACATTTGGTAGATTTCCAGGGTTTAATGGATAGCAATTGCTGGAAACTCCCTCTATTTGAAACCAGATGTCCATCATAACATTGTTCAAAGCCTGTTTGATGAATTTAAGGAACACGGCCAAGTACTGCACAATTGTAACAATGAGTTACTTGCATGTCAGTGACTGAGCATGATTCATGTTGGGTACTTGTTGAATTCCAGAGATATATGCAGCATCAAACTGTGAGGTAGTATTTGTTACCTACCTGATGTCAATCCCAATACTTCCTAATGTAGTGCTTTACAGTTTAATACACTGTATATTAAGGTTTAGATTCTCAATAGAAAATTAGGTATTTGTATGTTTTTTTAAGTGTCTAAATCTGGTATGGACAAACACTGGCCACAGTGACACTCAGGCCTGATCCTATAAGTGCAGAAGACTGAAATTTCTGTAGCTCAATTTGTACAGTGATGGTCCTATTGTGCTCTGTTGGTCCCTTTCCTTCACCCTCTTATTTAGGCCCTTCTGGGAGTCCTAAAGAAAGAGCTTGTTTGCATGAAGTGCAGGAATAGCCAACTAAGATTCTGTCCTGTACATGCATACATACAGAAGGAGGAGTTTTTTCTACCTTTTCCCTTCATAGCTTCACCATTAAGATAGTCTTGTTATGCAGGCTGTTCTCTTGCAGAGGATGTTACTGTGTCATAAAGTAGATGAAGATGGATATATGCACAAGCGGATAGGAAACTCAGGTAAAAGGCAGTACTGGTTCCCTGTCTGTGTGAAGGGAGTGTTTGTTTTTTACAAAGTGAAACAGCTTAACAAGAAGACTGAGAGCTTCCAGTTTCAGAATTACTGTTGTTAGCTGAAGAAGGCATTCTTCATGCAGGTAGGAGACATGGATTACTGTCCCTCAGGCAGAGACAGGGGGAACTTAATGCACTGTTAATGCTCCAATCACTCAGAAGCTGGTCCCAAGCAATATCAAGGCATTCAAGTATCTGAGCTAAAGACAATACCTACAAAAGAAAAAGAGACACTACCAATGACTAAAACTTTCTGGTTTTCTGGTAGGTTTGAAATCATTACCTACAGAAGAAGCTTCTCTTACTGCTCATGGATGATGGCAAATGGCAGTTTTCCTAAGTTTACAATTTTTTCTGGAATTGCTGACCTCCTTTTTTCATTTTCCTCTTTTCAGAGACATATTGGATTTGAGGACTTGGTTTGGACCCATATTCAGCTTTACCTTCAACTCACTGACATTTTTAAGAGGTCTTAAATATTCACTCTGAAGAAAACTTCTTTCTCAAACAATATATCCCAGTTATCTGTTCTAGTTCATCTCCCCTTGTTTCATTTTCCACAAAGCATGGCTGTATACTTGGTTAGCCTTATACCTTGTTTTTTCCAGGACCATATTGGTTTACAGCAGGTATACCAAAACTGAAGAAGGGAACCATGGGAGACTCCAGTTTGTTATTTATTTATAAGCTTGACATTATATATCATGCAAAATTAAAATCTTCTGCTTGTTCTTGCCCCAGTTATTTTAAGAACAGTCTCTTCAGAGTTTTAATAGCCCTTTGCCGTACATGGCACAAATGTGTGCATTTTCCAGATGCTAAATTATGTTTATTTTGGGCTGTGGCCTTCATTTCATTTATCAGCTCATTCTAGAAAGGAAATCACCACCTCTGGCTGGTTGAGTCAGAGGAGACATCATGTGCAGTTCTCTTTCATATCTGAGGTATGGCTTTGGCAGATATGGGAGGTCCTGGCCAGGATAGGGGCAGAACTGAAGCACAATAAGGCACAGTATTGTGTTTAACTGCCAGTCATCCTGCAGTCTTATATTTACTATGGTTAAGTCTAGAGCAAACCTAGTTCAGTCAATGGGATGTGTCATCTCCAGAGGAATTAAAAAATGAAGAATGGAACTACTGGAAGAATATTTGACCCTGGTAGAAGAGTGGTTTCTCATGTTATAATTACAGGTATAAAAACTGCTAACTCAGCAAACTACCATAATTTAGTTTCTACTCAATTGACCTTCCTTTTAGACTTTGCCAGAAGGCTTGATTCATTAAAGCTCATGGAGTTATTAGAGGTATTTCACTGAAAATTACTATAGGAATACAAAGTCTTCATGGCAGGCTGAATCATAACTTTCAAAGTGAACCCTAATAAAGGATTAAATTGACTCAGATTTCAACCCATCCCTGCTGATCCATAAGTGTTTATGTCAAAATTCTGTGTTGGAGGGAGTAGAAATATCTCATAGGAGTTTTTCCTGTTTAAATCTGAGGATATTTTTGATGCCTCAATTGTTTTCTCTTTCTGTTTGAAGTTTTGATTTCAGTAGTTTACCATAAACTGCCTTGTGCTTTCTTCAATCATTAGACTCAAATATTGCTCTACAAAAAATATTCCTTATAAACTTTCATAAACTTTTACTATAACATCTCAAAAATATCTCAGCATTCTATTATATCACTTCATGTTACTCTACACTCTTATTAAATCAAGTGTGTCATCTTATGCTGATGTCACCTTAGAGACACAGAAGACAGTGCTTTGGAATTGTCAAGGGACGTGAGAATGTGGCCATTAAATTTTATACAGGATGTTGAATGATTAATATTTGTAAATTAATGCGTGTAAATTATATGTGCATTAGACATTCCAAGCCTTGCAAATATATCTGAGGAGAAGAAACACCTGACAACTTCTCTTTTTCCTGTTGGAGTCTTTCTGGGCTGGTTGAGTGAAAAAGAGGTAGTGCCATGTAAGAATTATAATGCATCAAATATAGCATATTTCTGGGCAATTATAACATGCTTAGGAAGGTGTTGCAAGGCATAAGGCTGAAAGGCCAAATGAATTTACCCACCTGAGAAATGCAGTAATTCCCTAGAAATGCACTGCCCGGAGTATATTATCACAGTTATGAAATAGAATTTATGAATAGAAAGAAGGAAAATGCTGAGGAGGGGGACAGCCCTATCCATGCATGTACCGGCTAGTATTAAAGTGGGTATGACATCAGTCACAGACAATCAGACAGGCTCAGTAATGTCCAAAGTACTACAGACATTTCATAATTAAGTAATGAGACATGACAGGGCATGAATTGTGTTGTATTAATTCTCACTGAGTGTGTTGTTGTAAGGCAAGAGAATGAATGCTGGGTGCCATCGGTCCAGCCAACTGTGAATTAATCCTTTCCCAGTCTCACAATGGAACCTCTTATTGTGGTTTTATAAAATGGTAATTTTTAAAATATTTATATTGTTAATTAAGTGATGAGTTTCTAAGCCATGATGGCAATCAGCACAATTCTTTCCATAATTGTGAGCAGTGAATTGTACCATCCGCTATTCCCTGCTCAGATCCTCCAGTCAAACCAGCTGTTTTCTATTGTCCGTTTGCTAATGTATTCTAATATCCTGCTTCCTAAAGCCTACTCTCATATCTGAATTCATTTGCATATAAGAAGCATCTAGATACGCCAGTAATGGTTAGTGAAGTCCTTTGAGCATATAAAGTGCTATGAAAGTGCTAAATATGGCTTTTGTTTACTACTCAAAGAAAACACTTATGTAGTGAAGGGTATTGTACATGTCCCTTGTCAGTCAGGACTTTATTCTGTTCACTGCGACTGGGAGCAGTGTTTTTTCATACTGAAAATAAAGCTTTTAGGTTTTGTGCCTTTGCAAAATTAGGGCATCCATTTTTCTTTGTTAATAAGTGACTCCCAGTCAGACCCCACTTACTTAAAATATCTGTTTTCTATAGCATTCTATATGGTACTCTACATTGCTCTTTAATTCAATATAGGCCATTTTCTTTGAATGTGGCTCAGGAACCTACTGCTAGTGCTTCAGTAAAGGTTTTGGCTTTGAGTTCAATGGGACTTGATTCACGTTTAGTACGATCATGGAATCTACATTTATGAACAGACTACAGAAGATTTATCACAAGAGGAATATTGGAAAGTACACCACGGTTATTTACTATATAAAATCATGAAGAGAGTTGCCTAAGCAAGCAAAAAATCCACCTGGCTGTTTGTCTGTGATTCCTGTTCTGCTGTTAAAGCAACACTCATCAGTTTATAAAAGTCTCTGGAGTGCTACTGAAGGGGCAGAGGTGACTCTGTGACATTAATGCATGGACAGGATGTCAGTGTGACCTACCCAATGTCTGCATCGCAGACTGTCTGTGCCAGAGATTAGTGGCAGTGAGAAAACCTGAAATTTCACTTGTGTAAAGAAATTGCAAAGATGAGTGCCAAGATGCTTTGTATATCAATGCAAAGACAAAAACACCTAGACAGTGTCACTGAACAGGTGTGAAAATCCTGCAGTGGCTAGCACAGAATCATAGAATCATAGAATCATAGTATCATAGAATCAACTAGGTTGGAAATGACCTTTAAGATTATAAAGTTCAATCATTACCCTTGGACTGCCAAGGCCACCACTAAATCATATGAGTAAGGGCCTCATCTATACGGTTTTTGAACACTTTCAGGGACAGTGACTCCACCACTTCCCTGGGCAGTCTGTTCCAATACTTGATTACCCTCTATGTGAAGAAATTTTTCCTAATATCCAATCTGAACCTCACCTGGAACAGCTTGAGGCTGTTACCTCTTCTCCTGTTGTTTATTACTTAGGAGAAGAGACCAATTCCCACCTCACTACAGCCTCCTCTTAGGCAGTTGTAGATAGTGCTAATGTCCCCTCTGAGCCTTCTCTTCTCCATACTGAGCAATCCAAGTTCCCTCAGCCATTCCTCATCAGACTTATTCTCCACATCTTTACCAGCCTTGCTGCTCTTCTCTGGACTCGCTCCAGCACCTCAATGCCTTTCTTGTAGTAAGAGGCCCAGAACTGAATACAAGATTCGAGGTGCAGTCTCACAAGTGCCAAGTACAGGTGGATGATCAGTGTCCTGGCCCTGCTGGCCACACTATTTCTGATACATGCCAGGATGCTCTTGTCCTTCTTGGCTGCCTTGGCACAAGCTGGCTCATGTTTAGTGCCTATTAATCAGCAACCTGAGATCTCTTTCTACCAAGCAGCTTTCTGGTGACTCTTTCTCAAGCATGTAGCCTTACATGGGGTTGTTTTGACCCAAGTGCAGGACCTTGCACTTTGCCTTATTGAACCTTGTACAATTGGTCACATCCCATCAATCCAGCCTGGCCAGATCCCTCTGCAAAGCCTTCCTATTCTTCAGCTGATCAACATTCCCAGCCAACTTGGTGTCATCCGCAAATTTACTGAAGGTGCAATCAATAACCTCATCCAGATCATAAGCAAATAGATGACATGCTTTTCTGACCCTAATACTAGTTGTTTCCTTAATATTAATTGTTTCATGTCATGAGCAAAGATATAAAAAATCTTCTTTGCTGAACATTAAACAAATATCACAGAATCCCAGCATCACAGAAATACAGAATGGTTGAGGCTGGAGAGGACCGCTGGAGGTTATCTGGACCCCACTCAGCAGACCACATTGCTCAGGATTGTCTACAGATGGCTCTTGAATATCCCTATTGAAGGAGTCACCACAATCTCTATGGAATCATAGAATCACAAAGTGGTTTGGGTTGGAAAGGACCTTAAAATCATCTAGTTCCAACCCACCTCCCGTGGGCAGGGACACATCCCACTGAACCAGGCTGTTCAAGGTTGTCTCCATGCAGTCTTTTCTTCAGGCTGATGAGCCCTAATATTCTTATCCTGTCTTTTGTGGGGATCCTATTCCAATGTTCAGTCACCCTCACAGCAAAGAAGTTCTTCCTCATGTTCAGGTGGAACTTCCTGTATTTTAGTTTATGCCTGTTGCTTCTTGTCCTGCTACCTGTCACACTACTATTTCAAAATATTAACAGAAGTCACACTTCTATGTGTCATTTTCCCAAGCCATCGTACAGTTGCCTCTGATAGTCTGTCATTTTTTGAGAAAGCAATTATTTAATACCATGTGGTAACCCAAACACATAATTGAAAATGGAAATGACAAAAGGTACTGTCCATATGTAAAATTGCCAGTGTAATTACAGGTAGAAAAGCTATAATTACTCAAATTGGAATTGTTAGTCATTATTGATATCGTCATAAAATTTGAGCTAGGTCATTTATCAATGATGTTGCTGAAAAGAGAAGAAAAAATATTTTTATTATTGTACATTGTAATCACACAATATTCACTATTTGGTTACTGGCATTTTATAAAGTCTAGGTTTATTTGTAATTTAAAAGAAAAATGTTTTCTTTTTCACCTAGATACTTTATAACTCCACTTCCAAAACTAAAAGATGATTCAAATTTTACAAGTGCCTCATTATAATTGGTTCTGAGAGCTGTCCTTTGTGTAAGGAACACAGCACTAATCAGGTATGTCATATTAAAAACTATACATTACAATGTATGTGAATGTACATAATACACAACCCAAAAGAAATATATACAATGTTATGAAAATAAGACAACATATTACACTAAGTTTTTTTTAGTAACTCTTCTCAGTCTAGCACATTGCAGGATCTGCCTTCATCCAATGACTTTTACAAGGGTGTGAATCAGTTTTGTCTGGAAGTAGGAAGTAGTGAATCAAGGCTATATGGGAATTTTCAGTAAAAGGAAACAAAACATTTCTTCTCAATATTTGGATGGCTTGGACCCTCCCAGCATCTGGGTGGTACTTACTGGTCCCCTTCTCTGCTCTGGTTTTTTTTCTGTATGTTCTCTGCAGCTAAGACTTGAGCACACTGTCAATGTAGGGTCATTCTGGTCCAAGCCTTTTAGCTTCCATCATTTACCCTTCGGGCAAACAAAGTTCAGCTGCTGCCTTGGAATCTGGAATAGTGGACACAAATTGTATTTTAACTGTGAATTATTTTATGTTTGGCATAAAGGTACTTTTTTCTAATGGTCATGGAGTAAAATGTCTAAAAAAATAAATTAAAATAAATAGAATTAAGAAATCTGTAAATATTCATGAGCCCAAAAGTAGTTCCAGGTTAATATATACTTACTATATATATTTTTTGTTTTTTGCTCTATGGGCTTCTTAACCTTTCAGACTTCCCTTACCTTGGTTTTCAGCAGGTTTTTTGGAAGCTGTAATTGACTGCTAAGGAAAACAATGCTACTTATTAGCATTTTTTTTTTTGGTAGATTTGCATTAAGTTGATTGATTATCAAAGTACCAAAAGCAGTATCTCATTTGGCTTACTTGGTAAATAATTTTATTTTCATTCCTCCCAGAAAAAACATACTTAGAAGTATTTTTCCTGTTCAAATTCATGTTTATCAGAACAAAAAGTAGATATTTTCCTTCACTTACCAATTCTTGCTTTCCAAAGTCCACAGCTTGAGTCCTTTGACCATACATGGGAATTGAGTGCCATTTAAAAGACTCTTGGTTTAAACTTCGACTCCTAGAGAGTGATTCAAAAGCCTAAACATAGATGTCTAATACCATTTAGATGCCTTAGGATATCCTGCCTGGCATCCAGCTGCTGCTTCAGAAGGGCTCTGGTCTCCCACAGATTTTGTGTTATCTCGGCCAGTCTCATGCAGGTGCTATGATTACCCCAGGATGTTTAAATTTGTGCTAAATGACTATGCTTAGGCATCTGCATTGTTCCCCATCATGTTCCCTGCCTGCAGCAAGCATTCCTGAAGCAAGCAGCATAGGCTTGTGTTCATGTGTCTGTGTTTCTAAATGCCCCATGTAGGGGCAATCCATGACTATTAAGGAGCATCTGACAGCCCATTGTCTTGTCATGAATATTTACATCATTCTACCTATTGTACAATAAAGTATGAAGCTTTATATTCTCATTTCTTAAACAATCAAAACATACTTGCAGATTAATTTTAATGCACATATTTTTTCAGTTTGAATACATCATGATTAAAAGTTCATGACCTTGATTATTTTATGCAATTTTAGAAATCGCCAACAGTGTCCGTGGTGATTAAATATTCTACTTTGTAATTATTTTGTAACTTTTGTTCTGCTCTTTGCTCACTCCAAAAATTATCATAAAATTTTGAAAGATGTCCTCAGTGCAGAATATGTCCATAAAATATTAAATATTCAATTTTCCTCTATCATGGCTTGAAAAATTCATAATTACATGATGATCCACATAATAACTCATTCTGAAAAGTCATATATGGCACTCCCCCTGTGACTGAGTTAATAATTTACTGCTGTGTGGGATTTTCACTCTGCACTGTTAGTCTTGGGAACATTTATTAAGCAAATGTTCATTTGCAAAGATCAGAATGTGAATGAAGAGGGTAAGAATTTAATGAGGAGTGACAGACAGGTGAACTGATTCCATATAGTTCTTTACTACGGGAGAAAGCAGATAGCTTTATCTTTCATAGCCTCAATAGACACATGAAATGAAATATAGAAGACAGGGCAAAAGGAAGAAAAAGGTGCTTTCCTAGAAGGGCCAATGGAAGGATAAATCAGAGCAACTTGGGAACACGATTAAAACCAGTTGAAATGGCTGTTCCTGTTCTGTACCTTTGGACTTATATGGCAGAGACTTTCAGACATTTTATTTTTGAGCTCTTTTCAATAAAGTACTTTTAGCACTTAAGAAAAATATCAAGTCAGAGAGTCCACCATCAGTTTATCTGACAGCAATATACTCCTGCAAAAGCAAGAAAAAGTTTTAAATTTTGTTGCAAGATGCAACCTTTATCATTTGCAACTGTAAGAAACACCTGCAAACAATACTGTGTTGGAACTTGTATCACAACTTAATTTTTTTTCAGTAAATAATGAAAAGTGTTGCAACACATTAAGTGCGTAACTCATTTATATGATTTTTTCATGTTGTCTAATCATACAAAAGTTAAATAATATTGATCCTGGTTTTATTTTGTAAGAGAAATTAAAGGAAAAATGAGGTGTCACGGGAAGAATTTATAACTGAATCAGAGTTCAGTGTTGATACATATTGAGCATGTCATTCCTGATACAGTGAAAAACCTAATACACTTATTCAAGACTAATGAAATAATTTCTTGTTTAAAGGTAGGTGAGTACAAATTTAGGTGTTTAACCGAAGACTAAGGGACACTTCCTTAAACACTCCATGACTTCAACAAGGCAAACAAGTCTTCCACAATCCATTGCCACTGGGATGTGTAAGGATATAACATCCAGTTATACTTTCCAATTATATTCAAATATAAAGTCCCAGATATTAGGATCTATATCTTTTTATACACAAGCAAGATTTCTTATATGTCCTAACTGAAACTGGACAACACTACAGTTTCTAGTTGGTTTACTTCATTAATTTACTTTCATTCTTATATGGATATTTTTCAGTAGATTTTTCTTCTCTATGTGAGTTTAAATTTCCTAAAATATTTTTGGACTCCAAAGCCCTGAAATATCATTTTAGAAAACTGCAACATTTATTTTTGTGATCATTGCCAAGATGAAAAGAACCCTTACGAAAATGAGAATTATTCTTTGGGTGTGTTATACTTTTGGGGCTGTGATGGATGATAATGTGATCAAAGATGCACAGAGAATTTCTTTTTTAAAAAAGTTAACAGATTATCAAGGGAAATGAGAGGAAAAAATGATGCAAAACTGTTTTCTGAAAAAGGTGTAAAAAATTGCTTTTGTTAAAGTTGGTATCAGCATCATTTTCCTGGATATATATTTCCCTGGATATACAGGTTTCAACTGAAGATGACTGAATTTAATTTGGCACTTGATTTGATTAAAGATTTTAATTTTCAAATTAAATCCATGGCTATGTTGGAAATGAGACAAAGGCTCTGGCCTAAATTTCAGATGAAGAATCCCAACTGCCATTGTTTATTAGTGGATAGTTACCTGACAAATTTAAAAATTGAAAGACAGACACAGGAAATATTTAGTTTAGTCAGTACAATGACTCTCACCTACACTTAAAAATGTAGGAACTTTTAAAGGAAATTAAAAAAATGCCTTTTTCTCTTAACAGGCTAGGCAAGAAGCTAACTGTGATAAGATCTGGTATAGACTTCTGTACCATTTATATCAACATAAATTCAAATAAGTCCAATTTCAGTGACCAGAGCATAGATAATTAGGAGGGTCTGAACAGCAGGCGAAAGAGAGGGTTTGTGAAATGTGCATCCTTCATTTCTTCTTCAAGGGTATGTAATACAAGAAAGTAATGAAGATGACTGGATGAAGTAAGGATGACTGGAAGGGAGAACACACGATTGAGAAAACTGGCAGAGAGAAAGGTAACTCTCACAGAAATTACTTACATGTGATTTCTTAATTACTTAAATAAGTTGTCTAGATAAGGAACACTCTGTTTTCAGTTTATTCCTAGTTTTTTCAAAGGTGTACCTGGAAGGATCTTATTTAACAACTCCGTTTCTGACGTGTCTCTAAAATAAGAGACTGTGGAGAAGGTTTGGTTTTAACATAAATTTGTGGGATTTGAGGATGAAGTGGAATATCATAATGGGAGAATGAGGTGAAATTGAGAACTGAAGAAAAAGTCAGATTAAATTTAATCACACATTCAAGATATATAAAGAGTTTATTTTCCTAGAACTTATTGGTTGGATATGACAAAGATGGGAAAGACCTATTCACAAATTGTAAGAAAAGAATCTCGTTTGACCAAAGACAGATGTATGCTATTACAGTCAAAAGAGAGAAATAGGCAGCACTTCTGTGGCATAGTCCATCTTATCCTGAAATAGATATTTGGCAAGATTAGCAATTCCTTAGTGCCTGCTTCTCTAAATAAAGGAACACTAGGCTGACTACTTAGATATATCTGTATGAGATTAATTTCATCTGAGAGAACTATGAACTACTGCAAAGGTGATGTGGCCATGAAAAAAAAAAAAAAATCCAATCCTCGGTTATGTCTGTGGCATTCCTTAATATAAAAGAATATTGGTGTCTTCATATAAAGGGAAATAAATGCTGGTCTGCAATAGCCTGGATGGCTTTGTTCACTTTCTGGAAAGAGTAAGTTCAAACTAAAAGAGATGTAGCAAAGAGTTACTGTGACAGATGAACAGGGAGTCTACTTCCTATAAACTTCGGGGTTCATCAGAATTTAATAAACAATTTTTAAATGAAAGTACAACATTTCAAAAAAAAAAAGCATCATTACATAATTTCAATAAAGAAAAAATGGATGAGAAGGGAGTTGCAAATGCCAGCCTTGGTTGGGGACTTCTTTAAGTGAGGCCCCAAATAGAGGTGACTAGTGGCAATAACAATTCATCCACCTTACCGCCAGTCCAGCTCCCTTATATAAAGAGCAGTAGTACTCCTTAGTTCAAGATCCATATTACTTCACAACCAGGGAATCCTAACTTCTCCTGTACCGAAGTACCTCCTTTTCCAGCCAGAACTCACCCACATTTATCCCATTATCACAACTTTGACAGATAGCAGCTTGCACTAATTTGTAGTCCTAAAACATTTCCTAACAATAAAAAAGAATAACACCTTCATGAAAAGACAAGCGTTAGGCTGCAAAAGAATAGTGGTAGAGGCTGTAAAAAAAGATTGTTTAATGTTATGGATAGCTAATAATGGGACTCAGTGATTCAAGAGTCTTCATCCAGACCCATTTCTTCAGGATTTGTTTTAAAAGTAACTCCTACATATACATAATTTTATGCACCACTGTGACTGGCAAGGTTGTTGCAAAAAAATGGGGTTAAAGGAAACCACCAGAATTTGTAAAATGCAGTTGACGTTCCTGATAGTGTTCATGAGTAAACATTTAAAAATAGTCAGTTGAATTTTATATACCTTATCTGAAGACTTAAACTTACTTGCTTGAGGAGGCTTCTCCAGACATAAACTCTTCTTCAGCAAGTCCCTTTTCCTCAGACATTTGCATCTGTGAAAAAGTTTAAATCTAGCTGAGTTTCCTGGTTTATGCATTTTGAAATTATTTTATTTGCTTTAGACCTGTTTTCAATACAGCTTTACTGAAGGAAGATTACTTTTTTCTTTTGTGAACAAGATAGGGATGGGAAAGAAGAAAAAGGGTTTGATCCTGAAACTTTGTCATAGGTACTTTGCTAGAAGTAGAGCAAAGACTTGCTCTTCTTTCTTCTGCAGACTGAGAGCAATAAGTACCCACCCCTGTGTGACTTCTGAGTGCTAGTTTCTACCACGAGAACATTATTTAGACTAGCCAGGTATCCTACATCCTGAATTACACAAATTACACTTGGAAAGTACCAGGGTCTCCCGTAAGTTTTGTTTCGGGTCTACTACTTCCTTCGTGCAGGTGACTCACAGTTTAGGCTGTGTGAAGTGGCAATATATACTTAAACTATTAAGTCAAGCCCTGTGTTTCTTGGTTTCTTTTCCAGAAGAAAGGGGAGAGAAAAGAAGAGAGAATAACCTGAATGTCAGGTGCCGTAAAAAGTGAAAATAAGGACTTGTAACATTTTCAAACAACATCAATATTCTATTTTTTTTTGTTGTTGTTATGTTTTATTACATTACTATTAATGTGAAATATTTCCAAGAGATGTCAATGTTGAATGCTTTCTTTTCTAGATGGTGGCTGAAATGGTTCACAAAAAACACTGCAGGCTTTTGTCTCTAAATGTTTTGTCTCTAAAAAAACCCATTTTCTCTAAACAGTTTTAAATTGTTGCTTTCAAAAGGTTGTTTCATTATGCCATTCATGTACTCATGTAGTACAAAAGACCAGCAACTAGTCAGATCTCCCTAGTAGGGACAAAATCAGTTCAGCTGCTTTCATTCCACCTTATAAATGGCTTAGCATAAAGAGTCCCTGCCACAACTTAATCCTTTGGGCTTTCTGTCATGTGGTGGATGGTGCCTTGGGGGCAGAGTTCAGAACATCACTGCTGAGCTTTAAACTCCACCAGGGCCAAAAGGAAAATGTAAAATGTCACAATTAGCATTTGACAGCTTCAATTGTTTGTTAAATGTGGGAAAGAACTGGGGAAGTATGAAAGATAGGCTTGTTGATTATATTAGGATGTTTGTTATTTATAACATGGCATTTTGAAATAACATATAAAACCAAAATATTTGTAGAGGCCTACTGAAAGTTCTGATTGCATTTGTTGTAGATAGAAGAGTATTTGGAACTTGAGCATAAGAATTACATAAACATGTCAAAACTCATTAGAATAAAAGACCAACATTCCTGTTAATAGGGCAGTAAGAACAATAAACTATGCAGTATAGTTAGGCTTGAAATGTTCATAACCTAGATTGCAGAACTTCTTTTATAAACTACTCTTGTGTTAGTTGTTAGTGAGGCCACATTGAATTTTCTATAATATTTGTCAACTTAGTCCTTGACAGTGTTATGATTCCTATGATACTATAATGATAATCAACATATAAGTTTTCTAAGGATATTCTGAGGTACCTAATCAATGGATTTAGTCTACAAATGCATATAAAAATTGCACAGCTGAAGGGAAAAGATATTTAGTGAAAAAACAAGATTTTTTTTTCTTCAGAAATGCCCTATGACTTCTGCTCTGTAATTTATTTCTATCACACCAGATAAGGAATCTAGTATCAGTATTGGCTATGCCAGGCATTTAGAAAGTTTATTTGATAATTAGTATTAAAGCATGGTACAGCTTTTAATTTCTTAGATGCACTGTCACAATATTTCCAAGACGAATTTTAACAATTATCATGAGAATATTTAGATAAGCTAACTAGAGAACAAGTATCTAATTGGCCTATACCTATCACTGGTTTAATCTAACAAGCTACAGGCCATATGATTTAAAATTACAATTCACTTTCAAGTTCATAATTCAATTTATTTAAAAAATTAATAGAATAAAATCACTACTGAGGTCCTAAATTTCCTTGCAAAAAGTAGCTAAATGAAAAATGCTGCTAAATACAATAATAAAAGAATGAAGGAGCTCAAAGGTCATTTAGACCTGGACATGATTAATGAAGAAGCGGCATTCAAATGTTTTCAATCACCTAATAAAAATATTCATGACATGGTGAAAAACTGTCAGTTGGTTCTGAAGTATGGTAAAGAAATTCTTCAAATTGAATTGTACTGAAAGACTGCCTTTGACAAGATAAATCTTGTTTTCCTTTGATCTTTTAATAATGGCAAAACATACTTTTGAGGGGTCTGGCAAGAAACACTGAGAGAATCCTCACTTGCCAAAATCAATAACACCCATTTCCATGCCTGAGAGACAGAAACACTGGATGATAACAGAAACATGCTCACTGGAGGATGGAGGAACACTTGTTTGTGCCTAGTTCAGTATACCAGAGTGACTGCTGAAGAAGAATTCAGACTGGTAAAACTCCTATGTCTAGTACTGTCACATTTGGTTTCTGTACCTGCCAAATCCAGTGAAAGTTGATTATGCAAGTCAGTCCTGCCTGGGGGCTTGTCTAGCTTGACCATTCAAATTTCCAAACCAGTTCTATTGCTTTCTTTCATGAATCAGTATTTGTGCTCATTTTTTTCAGTTTTACTGTTTGCTTCATTATTTATCTCCTTTTTACTTGTAACATATCTTTGGTACGTGCAGATCCAAACATAACTTAACATGCATTGCAAAGGTAAATTCATGTATCTGATTTATGAAGGGTCAATCATGTGATTTCCCTTTGCATATGAATATTTTTTTCCTGTGTTAAGCATGAAATAAGTTTGGCAGAGGGGCAAAAAAAGCTCTATTTTCATTACACTTTCTGTTACTTTGGGCTTAAGAGCCATGAGCAGGGTTCTGTCTGGTTACCACAGGTAAAAATAAAGTATGATTATGTGGAAATATCTTCCTTATTATGAATACCATAAAACCTGATAGGATTAGTAAACACCTGAGAGCTATTGGCTTGCACTCTTTCATTTAATCTTCCTGCGCATATTTTTTGAGATATAGACCACTTATTAGCTTTTACAAGAAGCCCAGCCTCATTCTGCACATAGTACAATTGCGTTCTGTTAATGAAGACCTGTCTGCTGCTTTTTCTTCTCCTTATGCCACATCCACAGGTCAGAAGGTAGAATCCCAATGTTTCCTGTCAGCTTTCTCATACTTTTCATCCATACATGGTCGCATATTTTGGAAATGTGTTAATTTGCATTTGTAATTTTTCTCTGTACTGGCAGGGTGTTTTAACAAGGGAGACCTGATTAAAGTGTCCAGTAATCTGAGATGCCTAGGATCTGCTGTTTTCAAACATTTAGCCTTTTACCAAACTGTATTTCCTAAGCACAGTATTTTATTGTATCCGTGATTGTACCCTTCTTTCCTCTTTTTCTTATTCCAGTACCTTCTACTTCCTTCTTCAGAGATTCCCCCAAATCACTGGCATCAGGTTATCTTGTCCCTTCCTCATCTTCTTATACCTGTCACTTTCCCCAGTTGAGTCTAGCCCTTCACTTGAGTGGTAGCTCCTCCTCAGATGAACCCCTTCATTAGTTGCACTCATTCTCCCTGATTTACCAGTTTTCCTGTGCCCCCCAGCTCTTGGCCAAACTGTTTACCCAACTCCGTTTGTTTCAAAACTGTGTTTTCCTCTAAAGGATCTAGCTGCCTTGCCTGAACAGTGTTAGCTTCAGACATACAGCTCTTAAGCTAGTCAAATTTCAAAGCAGCTCTGTATGATTCTTGCTTTCCTTGCTTGGTGTAGACTAATAGAGATTGCTGTAGTGGTGGGAAGTTGTCAAACAATCTGAAGAGATCTGAGCTGGGAATTTCTACAGCAGCTATCCAAAAGTTTATAGAATGTCCAGATGGGAACGGAATCATAGAATCATAGAATATTTCGGGTTGGAAAGAACCTTAAGATCATCTAGCTCCAACCCCCCTCTTCTCCAGGCTGAACAGCCCCAACATTCTCAGCCTGTCTTTATACGGGAGGTGCTCCAGTCCCCTGATCATCCTCGTGGCCCTCCTCTGCACTTGTTTCAACAGTTCCATGTCCTTTTTATGTTGAGGACACCAGAGCTGCACACAATACTGCAGGTGAGGTGTCATGAGAGCAGAGTAGAGGGGCAGGATCACCTCCTTCGACCTGCTGGTCACGCTCCCCTTGATGCAGCCCAGGATATGGTTCACCTTCTGGGCTGCTAGCACACACTGTCGGTTCATGTTCATTTTATCACTGACCACCACCCCCAAGTCCTTCTCCAATGAGCTGCTCTGAATCTCCTCTTTGCCCAACCTGTAGCTGTGCCTGGGATTGCTCTGACCCAGGTGTAGGACCTTGCACT
>JBCJKH010058558.1:0-17108 GCA_039877255.1 Loriculus beryllinus
CAACCTGTGGGAGTTGCATTCTTTTGATTCTCCTCCCCATCCCTCTGGGAGCAGGGGGAGGGCAAGAAAGGGGGGGTGAGTGAGTGAGCGAGCTGCTTGACTGGGTTTAAACCACGACAATATTGTATAATACATAGTAATGTAATATAATAATGTGTAATAACAAGCCATCATCATAGATATTTCACCACTGTTAAACACTTTAAAGTGAATTTAGTTCTCAATATATTGTTTCAGTGATGTAAAAATCTCTTAAATGAGCATCAGAGAAGACAGTGTTTGAAGTTTCCAAGAGGTGGGGGAACCAAAAGACTCCTACCTGTGCCACTGGTCAACAACTGCCTTGGAAGGTAACCTCCAGATGATCCTGGGCTTTGGCTCCCCAGTCGCTGTGCAGTTCAGAAGCAACTTATCCCCAAAATTCAAGCGAGTCATTTCTTCAGAGGCAGTAGCTATTTTTGGAAGTGTATCTCTGTGTTGCACCTTGAGGCTTACCACTCTCCTTTCTGAGCCAGTTGAGCTTGTGGCTATGCACTCGTAATTCCCACTGTCAGAAGAGGTGATACTGCTGAGGTGGAGGGTCCCATTGGAGAACAGGAAGAGCTTTGCGTTTATCAGCTGCAGGGGTTTCACCACCGTGCCATCAGAGAGGACCCAATGGACAGTGGGCTGAGGATTCCCTTCCACAGTGCAAGGGAGTTTCAGATTTTCCCCCATCATTACTTCAACACGTTCTCTCTTCTCTTCCAGAATAGCAGGAGGTGCAGCAATGACCTGCAGTTTTACAATCAGCTTGTCAGTGCCAGCTGGGTTTTTAGCCAAGCACGTATAGAGGCCCCTGTCGTAAACAGTGACATCCTTGATAATTAAAGTGCCATCTGTTTCCATGTGAACTTTGTTATTTCCTGCCGAGGAGTCGGAGATATGTGTTTTATTTGCTAGAACCCACGAGACGGTGGGAGGAGGCCTGCCCTCGGCTTTGCACTTCACTGCCACGGGCTTTCCGGAGTGAGCGGTGAGGAGCTGCCACCTGCTGCCAGTGATGCGGGGTGGGTAGGCCACTACCGACAAGGTGACCAGGAGCTGTGCTGCACCATCTGGGTTGGTTGCAGTGCACAGGTACTGCCCGCGGTCCTCCAGGCCCACCCGGGTGATGGAGAGCGTGCCATTGGCAAACACCATCCATCTGCTGTGGCCTCGGCTTTCTGAAGCATCAGTCCCTACAGAAGCAAGGGGACACCAGCACAGCGTGTCAGAATCTCTCCTGTTTCTTTTCACTCAGCCCCTGAAAACACTTTCCCCACCCTCATCTACTTTGCCCCAATAACCAAGGCAATAGTGAGAAAGACAGAAATAATAATATTTTGCATATAGTGACAAAGCTTTAAAGTAAACCGCAAACTTAGTCCTCAGTAGAGACAGTTTGGATAAAGCAGATGGGGCTTTGCATATCCAAACATACAAGCATAGTCGTGACTAGGCTTTGCATATTCAAAAATATTTTGACATAGCTTTAACTTGATTTGATGGTTTGTTAACACAGACAGATTTTTCTTTTTACTTGTCTTACTGTTCTGAAATAGCCAGTAGCTACCAAACTACATGACTGTAATGGAAAGAAAATTCTAGAGAGGTTTATCAAGTTTACCTGTTGATATCTTGGTCCACTGTATTGTTGGATGAGGGTTACCAGTAGCTTCACAAGGAATAAAAGCATCTGAATTAGCTAGTATAGTAAAAGCAGCTAATTTTCCTCCAATTATTCTGGGTTTTGCCAAATGGTTTCTGCTCAAAGAGTCCAAGGCTATAGGAATGGGGGTGGTAGTTTCTTGATCTTGCCTCTTTTCAGACCAGCCTTTGACAGAACTGTCCTTGTCACTTCCCCACAGAGGCACATGCGGAGTTGCCATCTGTGATGACTTCAGCATGGTCAGTGTGTTGATAGCCAATGTGCTGACCCTCTCTGTGACTTTAGCAGATGGCTTCTGCCAGAATTTGATTACCCCCCATGGAGGTGAGTTGGTTCTCTCATTGTGTGCAGGAGGCACAACTGCTGTGAGCGCTGGTGGTGGGCTGGGATGCTGGGTGCTGGCAGGAGTGATGTCTGTGCTTGCAGCAGGAGCACTTGACACACTCCTTGCTGGGAATGTGGGCTGTACTACGTGGTTGTCTTGGGTAACACTCTTTTCTGGTTTTGGCCATGATTGCTCACCTGCTGTTGTGGTGGCTTCAATTTGCTGAGCAGGTTCTGACCCAGCTGCCACCCAGGCTGTGGCAGGTTGGGTGCTTGGGGTGCTGAAAGGCTTTGAAAGCTGTGGTGTCATCTGGATTGGTGTGGTGGGGCTCTGTGGTAGCATGGGTGACTGGCTGTTCCTCCACGTGACATGGGTAGGCAATGTCTGCATGGCTGCTGCAGGCGTGAGCTGAGGAGCGTCTGGTGTGCTAAGGATCCACAGTGCTGGCACCTCTGCCGTTGAGACTGCACTCACACTCTCAGAGAGAGGTTTTGCAGGCATAAGACTTGTAGGCACAGTCAATGATTTAACTGTTGTCATGACAGGCATGGCTGTATTCATAGGCAGAATCACTGCAGTGCTGTGGCCTGCAGTCATGCTTTGTGAAGTAGATGTCGTAAGGGGCCTTTTCCTCCTCTGACCTCTCTTTTTTCCCATTCTGTATGTTTTACTTTTGGTGATTTTGGTGTCAGTCTGAGGTCGAATAATAGGTCGAACTGTTGGCTTCAAATGAGTAACATCCATTTCTTTGGTGGCACTAGTTGCAGGATTAGAGAAAGAATGCAGTTTTGCAGTGGGAAGATGTTCTGACTTAGCACTGCCATAATGAATGGGTTTGTTTAAAGACGAGAAACCATTGCTGTGATTCCCACCTGTTGAAATAGGCATAAAGTGCAGAGGAGACATTTGGAACGCAGGTAACGATGTAGTAGTTTTAGGATGTGTGGTTGATACCTCTGTTGATGGAAACTTATCCATCTGTTGTTTTGGTCGCTTCTTCAAAACCTCTTTTTGTGCACCATTTCCAAAGAGAAGTTCCCAAATGGTTTTTCCTCTTTGGGAATTTTCTGGTGAGGTTCTAGGCTTAATGCTGGCTGAGACTGATTCAACGGTAGAAGACACCTTAGTGCTTACAGTATATGTAATATCTGTAGCAACATGAGCTGTGTGGGTTGCTGTTGCTGGTAGTCTGATGGGAAAAAGTTGGACCATATCAGACCCTGTCTGAAATGGAGCACTGCTCTGTAATTTCCATTCAGGAGTATCTGGGGTGGCCTTCATAATTAAAGTCATGACTGTAGTATCTTTCTCCTTTTCACTAGCTTCATTTTCCTCTTTCCTGAGGAGCACTGTATTTTCCTGAGTACCTGCTGGGTGCTCCAATGGCATATTTGTGATCAAGGGGGAAGACAGAGGTGTTTCTGGGCTAAATGGGTTGATGGAGCTGCTTAAATTATTTAAAGTTGGTAAATACGACATATATTTCATATTCAGTTGAACATCTGCAGCCACAGCTGTACTTCCTCTGACAGATCCTGGCCTCCCCAGGTTGTATCTCTGCTCTTTCATACTTGGAATACGTCCTGGTCTAACAATTCGCCTTCTACCAGAAATTTTCCTTCGTCTTCCATATTGCTGCGAGGCCTGGGGTGTATGAGTTGTAATGTTCTGAATAATCTGAATTTGCTGATGAGTAGATTGGTTTACACCACTTGCTGATATTGGACTTAAATCAGATCTTTCCCATGAGTTTGTAATTGTAGGTTTTAGATATGTTTGTGGCCTTCTGCTGTCAGATGAGAGAGACTGTGAAAATGGATAGGAGAGAGGAGTTACTGCCTCTGAAACAAGGAGAGAGAATTTAATAGCAGGAGTGTTACTCATGGTCATCTCAGGCCCTGCAGTTACTATGTTTTCTGTTGCTCTCCCCAGAGTAGATACTGGGACTGTCTCTGTTACTGGAATCATGAATTCTTCTTCTAGAGATACAAGATCACCAGATGTTTCCTCCTCAATTCCAGGTAATTCTGAGAATGTGTGGACTTTGATAGGTGGATTCGTTGCAACTTCTCCTCCATTTTCCATCGATGTTGAGTTCCTCTTTGTTTTTTCCAAAAAGGCTGCCCAGAGCTGTGGGTCGACTTTCCTGGCTGAGGAAACAAACTGTCTTCTGTGTCCTCTGAGCCGCCTGCTTATTTTTTCCCTGTAGTGCCTGAAAGTCATGTTCCTGTAGCCGTTCCTTTTATGTGCAGTCTGTGCTGAGGCAGCAGATTCCTGATTAGCTGTAAAGGAAGCTAGAGTAACTAGAGGATGTTTTTGTGTTGTAGCAGAGGCCAGCATTGCATTGCCAGAGCCATCACGCTCTTCCCATTCTTCCACAACTATCTGCTTTTTCTTCAGAGCATTTTCATCCTTTCTGACTAGCACTTGGAAAACCAAAAGGTCAACACCATACTGGTTGGCTGCAACACATTGAAAGTACCCACTGTCTTGCTCTGTTACCCCTTGTATTTTTAAGGTACCATTGTCAAAAATATGTTTGTTTCTTACAGAATGATGAAGAATCATATGCTCAGGCAATACCCAACTAATGGAAGCATCTGGAACAGCAGTGGACGTACAGGGAAGGTAGAGTGTGCTGCCAACAAATGTAGAAAGTTGGGCTCCATTTACATTGCTGTGTTCCACATAAGGATCGACCACAGTAATTCTAAATGTGAGAGTGTCTGCATCATTGTAATTTGTGCCTATGCAATGATAAAGCCCAGTGTCAAAAGTATCAGCTGTCCGTAATGTGAATGTTCCAGTTTTAATTACTATGATTCTCCCATCCTCGCTGATATAAGGAGCTCTAACTTTGCTCCCATCAGCCAGTATCCACTCTACTGCAGGAGCTGGTTCTCCAATTGCTTGACATTCTAGTTCTACCGTTCCCCCAACTAAAACAGTGTGCTCTGTTTGTGTTTTGTTGTCCCTGGAGATGATGGCCCAGTTATTTCTTACTCCTCTTCTGTCAGCACTGGGCAAAATAATCTGAGCGTTCGTAAAGTACTGGATGTACAAGGTGTTAAGTGTGGTCGCTGTCCTGTCTAGCTGTAATGCCACTTTGCTTTGCATTAACCAAGGTGGCTCAGCTCTCAGTTCAGTCTCTATATTGGTAAAAAGTTCATCTTTCTCAGAGTTGATTTGTTTATATTTGTAGCTAATAAAAGGCACATTAGTTGCTAGGGCACTCCTTTCCAGTTTTAAGGGAGAATTACTGTACAGTGCCAGTATGCTCCACAGCTGCTGAATATGGTCATAATCAATGCCACATACCAGAAATGCTGAGAATGCTGTTTTGAGCACTGTACTGTTGCCATCTTTGTCAAATGAGATGGGAGACATTTCTTTAGGTTTTTGGATGTTGCAAACCAAGTAACCTCTGCTTCCTGCTTGGTCACTCATGTTCAGAACCATGGATCCTATAGGAGCTATGAATTCCTTAGAAGATACAGAATTGAAATCCCCATCATCTGGTACTGTGAGGTTTTTAAATTTCAGGGAGTCATATATGGCTGGCTTAGTGCAGGTTAAAGATGCAGAAGGAACATCCACTAAGCTTTTTCCTTCATGACTTCTGGGACTAGCACAAACTGGGCATTGCTGAGCACTGGAACTTCTGTCTTTTTTGCACTTTACAACATCTGAAGGAAAGAAAAATGCAGTGAGGTCTTGTAATATGATTTTTAGTATTAAAAAGACATTTAACTACCAGCATGATGTTAATCTTAAAGTAACCTAAGAAAACCTATGAATTTTCTCTGGTGAAAATGCCTAAGGACTGTTGCTATTGCAGCTCCATACAGAATCCTTCTGTCTCAGTCGGACACAGTGCAAGGCAGGCTCTGCTGGGGTACTTGGCCGTAGCTTGGTTCTGTGCAACACAGGCTGTGGCAGGGTGAGGGTGACACTACGCTATTGTGTGCAACCTCTGCTCAGAGCAGCAAATGAAAAAGTTCTTGAGTCTTGTTCCTTATTTCTGTTTGGAAAAATCAAGTACAATGTAGCCTTCATTCTTGCCAGTTACATAAAAATTAGTTTCCTTATTCCCTGTAGAGTCTCATGGGCATAAAAGCTTTACACTGGCAAAGGAAAGTGTTCCATTCAGCTGCAGTTTGGAATGGGTTAAGACCACTAGATTCATTTAATCTGGAAAATTGAATGGTATTAATCTATTTATCCTGATTACATGCACCTGCAAAATTCCTGTTTTCCAGTCTTTTCTGGGAGAATAAACAAATGAATAAAGGACAGTTACCTTTATCAGAAAGAGCAAGATGAAATAACGTGATTAAAAGCATAAACAAAGCCTTTAGCTCACCTGGTCTCGCTTTTGCCCATTCTGCAAACCATTGGAGGTTGCAATCACAGGACCATGGGTTTCCATGAAGGTAAACGCTCTCTAGCTCAGACATGTAGGAAAACATTTCTTGTGGCAGTGAAGTCAGCGTGTTGTCTGACAAATATATGTGCTTCATGAAGGATATTTTAAATATTTGGCTATAGTGCAACGTGACAAAAGTATCTGGATGAAGCTGCTTAAGTAGATTTCCTTCCAAGTGGACCAACCTCAGTGATGTGAGTCCATAGAAAACATAGGGATTTACAAACTCAATTTTATTGTGGTCCATATGCAGTCGTACCAAGCTCTTCAGACCATGAAAAACATCCTGCTGAAGAACTCTGACCTTGTTATAACTCATTTTTAAGACCTGTTGATGAAAAAGAAGTGTATAATATTAACCCATGTTATACTGTTAAGACTCCTAACACATTCTGATTGATGGTTACCCTGTCAAGTACTTCACCAGACCAGTAATGGAAGTGATTGATTAGAAAAAATAAATGCAATGTTAGTTGCAGGACTACAGGGATGCTTCTTATTCCAACAGTCCATCAGGGTGACCTTTCTGCAGTCACATTTACAAAATGCACTGATTAAAAAATAAAATAAAACCATGCTTATTTCTTGTAAAAAAAAAGAAATAAAAAACATCCCAATTAAGCTATGCTTACAAAAAGGGGAAGCAGAATTTGACCATGAGCTGTGGTAGTGATTTTTGTTCCAGCCAGTGTTATGATTATAAAAATGCATGCAAGAATCTATTTTGATTTCTGTTTAACAAACAGAATCTGCAAAGTGTGCCCCAAGTTTCAGGATTTGTGTCATCTGAGGTGTGTACTTTCCTAACCCTAATTCTCAGGTGCCGTGTTGTTGCTGACTGGATAAAAGTCAAATTCATAACTCTGAGATGAACAAACCTGGCATATTGCTGAGGGATAAAATGTGGTGCCCAAGACACCCTTTTCATTGTAACTTTTCCTGTTAGAATTCTACCATTGCAGTCCGAATTCTGTATTTTGAAAACTAATGAGAAGTAAAAAAAATCACAAAAATGTTCAAGTTTACTTGCCCGATACAACTCCATTAGAAGTATCTATGATAAAATGATTCTATGATTCTGTATGCAATTGTGCTACCGTCTTCCTTGTTGATAGGGGAGGGAAAGCTTGTTGGACTCCATAAAGCTTATTTTATTAAGTCAGTTGTGAAGAGTTACCAAGCAGGCTTTCAGGCACAGAGCTACCGTTTGTGAGCACTAATGCAACCTGGAGACCTGTACACTCCACAGCTTCTCTGGTTTCTGCCTTTCCCTCCTAATCCTATAACCAGCAACTGACCAAATCTGAAGTTTTCTGTTGGAACAGTTCAGGTCTCTTGTGTTCTTAGTTCATCACAGCTAAAACATTGTTACTTCTCTGTAGCAGTTAACCACAGCTCTAGATGAAAGTTTAACTGGAGAATAAGTGTTACCTGTACACTGAATTAATTGGGAATGGCTGTTCCTAAATAATCATCTAAGTAATTCTTTATATATGAGTATCTACATGGCACATACTGAGATATCTTCAGAATCCATGTATGACACCATACATTCACTAATCTTCACAATACACGTAAATATAGGCAATATTTTATAAATAGGAAATATTTCAGTTAAAGAACAAAACAGGCATCACATACTACATTTCATAAGTCCACAAATACATACTAAATTATAAACCCAAGGGTTTTTAAAAGGATTTAAATGTTTATATGTAATATGTTCAGTAGGAGCCAATTTTTAATGAAGGACAGAAAGGGACAGGGCTATAATGTACTGAAGGGAAAGGGAAATATGAATGGCAAAAAGTCCTCAAAAAAAGATACAAATTGAATAACAGATTACCTAAACACAAGTTTCCTACCACCTATGCAGTACTTGGAGTTCTGCAGTCTTTCTCCCTCATGTGAACAAGAGTTTAAACTGCAGTTGTCCGTTAAGACACAAGTACCTACCAATATGTTTGCCACGCTCTTAAAACTGTACTTGGATGCCCTCCTGGGAAGAAAAGGCATTTCCTTCATCTTTCACGTGGATACAGTAACAAATAGGAAACAAAAATGCTACATACCACTGGTCTGCTTCCATTTATCAGTATTACTGTAAACTGTTTAAGTCAGAACAAAAATTAAGATTAGATCATCTCCTAATTGAGATTAGGTCTTTTAGTTCTTACCTGTAATGAATATAAATCATTGAACACCTTATCAGGGATTGTATTTATCTCATTGCTGTGCAGCATCAGTAATTCCAGTTTCTCTAGGCCAGAAAAATCTGTTTCTGTCAGTCTGAGCAGGCTGTTGTATCTATAACAAACATTTCATGCCAGACCTGGGTTTAGTCAGACATAAACTTCAGAAGTTTCAAAAAAACAAACAAACAAAACCAAAACAAGAAAAAAACAACTCTTGGAAATGCATAAAGGTACATGGCACCTCTGACTGCCAAGATGAAATTGTAAGCCACTCTTTCAGGAATAATTCATTGAAGCCAGGTCTGGGCTTCAATGCAGAAGAGCCGTGAGCTTCTGTAATAGTGAAGGTTGGTGATACATTGATGCCTCTTTCAATCGAGGGCTTTCCCAACACTACAGCATCACAGAGAGGTCCATGAACAACAGTGAGCCTCCTTTGCTGTCCACTGAGACCCAGGTAAAACCAGGGGTCCTGGGGGTGACCTGTCTCCTGGGACCTATGTAATGATGGCTGGGCCTCAGCTACAGTGCAGGTGGATTCTGAAGAGTGCTTAGTAGTCCGTCCCTCCACTGGCTGCACGATGCTGTCTGCCCTTTCCAGTTGTACATCTTGAGTTTTATTTCCACTCTGCAAGTATTCAGTGTTGCCCACAACTTGTTAATGCAGGTGTAGCCTCAGCCTCCCCTATTTTCCATGGGTATACATACAGTATGGATAGACTAGGCTGGATTTAAACAGCAAGCCAAAAATGAAACAGAGCACCCTTCACATGAGAGCTGCACTGCTATGGGAGGTTTGACCATCGGTTGTATCTAAGTCTAGCCAGGCTGTGGTGATGCTATGCTGTCCCAGCATTAGTACAAGGTGTGTAAACCTCGCAAATGCTGAGTACCTACTCTGTGATGCCTTTGAATTCATGACTACTACCCCCTTGCATCACCTGATCAGCTAAGGCAGGGACTGTTGTCATGGTCTGCTTACACTTCCTATGCCCTGTGGTGACAGTAAATTAGATTAAACCATCAGTCAGATAGATGGCCTTTCCATGATAGTGATTAATGTATTTCAGTCACATATCCTTCTCCTAAGGTAACCCATAACCCTCTAGAAGTACTTAATTGTAAGGATTTTATATACAGCATTTCTGGACAACACTGACAAAATCAATGGAAGGAAAGGGCAGAGAGGAGTCAGGAGCTGGGAGCTGGATATGTTGCCTGGAAGCATAAGGCAGATAAAGGGGAAGACTTCAACAAAAACTTCCTTTTACATTTTCAGCATACACATATTGGATGATTCGGAGGTTATATGTATCAAAAGTGATGCAAGGATGAGTCAAATATTGCTGATTAATCTCATAATTTGATTGTACGACAGAGGGCACTTGTTGGAAACCCTGTTAACAGGTCAGTGAGCTTGTATAGAATTTATTCCCTGTTCCTTTTAACCACCCACAGAACAGAACCACTTTGGAGGCTGAAATATTCAGGCAAGTGTTATTTCCCATAAAGTTGATAGATAACAGAACAGATATCAGCATTGTGTGACATTCTAAAGTCATTGCAAAGTCTCTGAAGATTTTAACACATGTACTAGTTTTCCAGCCCACTGCCTAAGCTCTGAACTATCATTTCCCAGAAAGAATTCTTTCTGTTTCAGACTCCTTCTGAATTCCATGTTACAGATGCAAAATGTTTGGATAATATAAAAGAATTCATTTAAGTTTGAAAGTTTTTAAGTCCTTACATGCCCTGTGATACATCCCCAAATTTCCACTTAGTGTTGGTGGTTTTAGACTTTGCTAGCTGCGACTACAACCACTTTTGAATACAGCAGAGCACTGAACTCTTAAGATTTATTTATTGCTTTGGTTCATTTTAGCCCTAAATCTGGAAACTATTAATTACTGCTTTGCAAAGTGTTGAATGGTAACTGGTCTGTGCATTTAGGATCTTGATGTTAAACATACCCCAGATTGATGCGCTCCACATTTGGAGGGATGTGCGGTGGGACAGCAGTGAAGTACCGGAACGTGCAGTGCACCTCGGTGGGGACATAGCAGGCACAGAGCCTGGGACAGGCAGTACTGCTGCGAAGGGCAACCAAGCAGGTGGCGAGGAGGGTCCCCAGCCACCAGCACCTGCCTCCTCTGGGTGCCTTCATCCTTTAGAAGACACTATGCTACCATCCTGCACAGCAAGAGCAGATGGGTTCCTGCAAAGAAAACAAAGCACAGACGCGTTTAGTAACACCCAAGTTGAGCTGCTCAGTTTTAAGCTAAAAAAACAAGACGAGTTTGCATTTCCAGCTGTGTAATGAGCCAAAATGTTCATTTAAAAGCAACAGCCTCACACTGTCTTTGTCTTGCTGCGATGTGCCGGTGCTTACAGGTGAAGTTTTCATTTTTAAAGGCAGCAGCCGTGAAAACCGAAGGATGTGGCTACCGTTACCTCACGACTGTGCAGTGTTCATCGATCCGCGAGCAATTTATCCTCGGGAAGGAACACGTCGGCTCCTCGCTTGCCAATAATTATTCCAAACAACACTGACTCATTTCAAAGCCCGCGATGCGGGAGCGGCCGCTGCGGCCACACGGCGCTTCCCCAGGGCCCGGCTCCCGTCTCTACCTGCGCCAGGGCGCGGTGCTCGCCGCTGCTGCTGTGCCTGGCCGCGGGGCGCCCGGGATCCGAGGCTTCGCCCTGCCTCCGCCTGCCCCTACCTGTGCGACCTCCGCGGCGGCTGCAGTGCCCGGCGGGGCCGCTACCTCGGGGCAGAGCCGCGCCGGGCGGGGCGAGTCCCGCGGCCGCCGGCTCCTCCTCCCGGGAGGCGCCGTCGCTCTGCGGGGACGCGGCTGGGGGCCGGGGCTGTCGAAGGATCCTCCTGCCCGGCTGTGTCCGCGGAGACGGCGCGGCCTGGGGGGGGGAAGGGTGTGGGGGTGTGGACGACGGGGAGAGTCCCCCAGTGTGGCTCCTCGGGGGACCTGGGGTCTGGGGGTGCTGGGGCCTGTAGGCCCTCATGCTGCCCCCAGCCCCGCTGCCCCAGTGGGGAGTCGTGTCTGGGAAGGGGCCAGTTAGAACGGCTGCCGAGTGTGCCGGGGGAAGGAATCACCTTCCTTTTTGGATCAGGTCCGTCAGTGCTGGACCTCCCCACGTTCTGCGCGGCAACAGGCGAGGTTGATGGCATGTTTCTAACGAAAGAAAGTGTTAGAAAAGATTACTGGATAGTTAACAACTGATTACCTGGCACTAACCGTTCTTGAACTACTAAACTTCACAATTGTATTTTAACAGAAGTTTTGATTAATGCTAAATTACTGTGTCGTTATGCAGCCAGAGTCAGAAGTTAAACATGAACCCTCTATGGTGGCAGGAGATTTCTGATATCTCCCTGACTGCACAGAGTTAATGCTTAGGAACTTTGAGGAAAACCCTGGAAACAAGGCCAGACTGGATGGAGCTTTGAGCAGCCTGGTACAGTGAAAGTTGGCCATGTTCATGGCAGGGAGTTGGAACTGATGATCTTTAAGGTCCTTTCCAACCCAAACCGTTCTGTGATTCTATGATTCTACAGCTGAAGACAGTTGGAGGGATCTCAAGCAACCTGCTGCAGTGGAATGTGTCCTTGCCATGGTAGGGGTTGGTGTAGGGTGGCCTTCAGAGGTCCCTTCCAAACCCAGATGATTCTGTGACTCTAAATGCATCTTCCAAGCAGCACTGGAAGGAACCTCATAGCTTCTTACTCCTCTCTCTGTCTCTTACTCACTATTATTATCAATCGACACCGCCACGTGTACTAGCATTGCCCTTTTTTGTCCAGCACCTGCATTTTCCCACTGAAGCCCGAATGTGCTTGGCAGTCTTTGTCTCTTTCTTTTCAGTTCTATATTCCTCAGAGTTCTGTTGGTGGAACATGCAGCTCAGTAGTAATTGTGTTAATGTGACTGTTTGTGGTCCAACCACAAAATTCCTTCTGTCTGTGTATGGCAAAGAACAGCTGAGTTCAGATACTTTGGGTGAGATGCACGTCTTAGCTGAGCCTCATCCAGGTTTATGACAGTTTCAACTGTGTCACACATTTATGACTCTGTATGCTCCAAATTAGCAACGAATTAGTATTGGTTCAGGAAACAAGCTCCTTAACAATGTCACATAAACCTCACATTCTTCTGCAGAAATACTATTTATCTGAGATAGGGTGACTTCAGCATCATTGTGATTATGTTTGATGTAGTGTCAATCATAAATCTGTCTAGGCAATTTCTAATACTTTCTTGGTATTAGTTTGGCTGTTGACTCCTCTGGATTTAAAAGATAACAATACTGGCTTCAAGGTATAGGGAGAAATGAGAGGAAATTAGGGTAATGTACACAACGTAAGTGATCCATTGTGCATTTGGTGTGTAAGAAGGGACACAAGTAAGTGGCAACTGGCTTCATGTGAACCTTCATACAAGACTCATTTGTGCTTTGAGCTGAGTAGAAATTTTGAGCCAAAATGCTTTGGGGTATTTTTTGTTTTATTTATTGTCTTTTTTTTTTGTGGGTTTTTTTTTTTGTGGTTTGTTTTTTTTTGGTTGCTTTTTTTTTTTCTCTTTTTTCGGGGGGAGCGGGTTGGGGTGTTCCTGAGATCTTGCTCTTTCCATAGAATTGGTATTTTTCTTGGAGAAATGTTAATTTTAACATATGTTTCAGTTTTCTATCAGGAAAGCCACAGCACCTGAAGCCAGCATGGATCTGTTTACCTCTGAGCCACGGTGCCAAACAGAACCTGTAGTATGTGTTCTTCTCCACTTGTCAGCCTTGTCCTAAGACAAAGCAAATCTGTTAGGCTGCTTTGGTGAAAACAAGATCCTTGCTCTTGCAGACTCAAGAAAACTGATCAAGTGCTTCACACTTGTTTTTGCACACATACCACTAATAATTCTCTGAGAATGATGTATTGAAAATAACATTTTCACTAACTTAGATGTCTTGCCTCTTGTTGCCATGAGCAGAGCACACTGTCCTATTTTGGTGATTCTGCCATGTTTTGGTGTGTAAACCTGTCCTGTTGTGATGGTTGTAAGAAAAATCCCAAACTCCAGCCAGTCAAGCGGTTTGGAAAAACCCACCACCAATCTGAATGCACATCAGGTAAGGTCTGCATGTTTGTGGTTTAAATAGGTGCACTATGCCTGGCCTGGAGTAAGTGTCTCGCCACTGCCTGCTCATCACACCAGGCTGCCAGTCTTGGTGGGATGTTTTCTGAGGTTACCCTCAGAGTGGATTATTTGCTAAAACACCGTGTTTTTCCAGGAGAAATAAATAAGTAAAGGCTTTTGGCGTGTCTATGAGAGTCCCTTCTTAGCATGGTTTATCTAAACCCAAAAAGAGATATTAAGTATATACAGTGGGATTAATTTATTGGGATGGCAAAATAACCCATACTAAGACTATAGGGAGATTTGAAAACACTTAATCCACTGCATGACAGGATTTTCCATTATTGACTAAACCTCAGGAAAGGTAACTGTAAGAGCCAGGTATTACAGATTTGAGTAGACACTGACTGTGTTATTATTTCAGTCTGGTTAGGGTCACAATGAGTTTTTCTTAAGGTTAAAAATGAAAGAGATAATGAGAAGGAAAACTCAATTCAGTGAATTCTTGTATATGAAAATTAATTTTTTTGAGGACATGGATATATTACTGCATTGGCTGACTGATAATTTATTCTCTATAGTATTTCTTGGACTAACTTTATGAGCTAATGCTGTGTTTTCTTTGTAAATAGAAAGCCTGTGATTAGAGCAGTAATGGTAAGATAAAAATTTAAAAAATAAGACAAAACCTAAAAGTATCTTCTAAAGGTTCTAAAATTTAGCAAATTAAAAATCAAACAGATAAGGAAGTGATCTAAATCCGCAAAGTGGCTGTGTATGCTTAGTAGTGAAGATCATGGTGATCTGTACTTAAAAGTGAACATCTTCTGAAGTTGTGAAATGTAGCACAAACTATGGGACACGCATGAAGATGGTAATAACGTGATTTAATGTGTACACCAGCTAAAACTTTACTTGAGGTGTCTACTGAATGATGTTCATTATAACCTCACCATCTGTCTGTGAAAAATGTAGGTGGCCTTAGTTCGATTCAGTGTGGGTGCTTATATTGACTAACACTAATGTGCTTGTGCTACCTGGCCCTTTTGGTCTCAGAAAGAATAACAAAGCTTCAGCTGAGCCCTGGCACTAAATTACGTGCTGACCTTTTTAGGTGCAAACCTGAGAACAAGTCAAAACTTGAGCGATCACACTGTCCCTGGTCCTACCGAATTCTGTTCCCCTGAGAGATGAAGAGAGGATTGCAGGTCTGTCATTAGGCATGTTTTCTAAATCTTTATTACAGTCTGAAGGGAAAAAGATGAATTGCTTTCATAAGTAATTTCTTTTTTTACTAGATTACTGAGGTCAAGGCTCGTGGGGTGACACATTCCAGTGTTGTTCCTTTGTGGGTGTAAACATGAGCTAAAAGACATTTTTTAATGATCTGTACTAGTTTCCATAAGTGGTGGTAAAGAAGGGACTGAAGTTTCTGCTGAGAGTATTTTCCAAAACCACGTACTTGAACATCTGCATTAAAATAAATAATAATAATAAAATACTTAAAATGCACAAGTATCTTGTCAAAGTCTTAAGAGAACAGTATCTAGGAATATATTATGTGTGTTGCAATTAAAACCCAGCTCTTACTATGCTTCTGAGAAACAGCATATTAAATTACAAAATATACGAAGTTATCCCTCCAGAAGGTTGCTGAAGAACATGTGGAATATTTTACATTATAATGTGGTTGTGATTTAATGGAGTAGCCTTACAGAAAATACAATGGTTATACAAACCCATGCTGGTCGCTGTTTTGCTGGCAAATTCTGGCACATGTCTGATAGGAAAAGTCATTGCTTTAGATGGAACTCATTACTGTGGAGCTTTTTGTTAAGTGAAACTATATTTTGGCAAGAAAGTGTGGTTGAGTGTAAACTCAGTAGTGCTGAGAAAAGGAAAGATGATTAAAGAAAATACTTTCTAACTGGGTCTTCACAGCAAGTTACACACACTAAGAACAGTATGGTTTTTAGCAGTTTAATTACTGATGTACATTTCTATGATATAACCTAACTTTGTACAAGCATGGAGGAAAGGCAGTGTTGCTCCACAACACGTTTGTATACTTTGCATGCTTTTCAAGTCACATGTAATTCATGGTGGGCATGTTACCTTCATTATGGTTATTTCACTTTTGCTGGCATCATGCCTTAAGCCATGAGAGCAGCTAACTGGCTGACCCGAAGAAGAGGAGGATGTGTATTTCAAGGGCAGCTGAGCAGCAAGGCCATGGCAGTGCACCTGAAACCAGAGGAGCTCAGTGGAGAAATGCAGAAGTTTTCTGGATGATCGGTACGTTACTTGCACAGAAATGCATAAATAGAAACAAAGAAGCTCACCTGAAACTTAGTTGAGTGTGTTGGTATAAAATTCATAGTTTTAAGCTTCAATACTGAAATCTTTATCAAGGCAAAAAAATACCATTCAAAACAAGTAGAAGTCTAGGCCCTGGAACTGAACACCAGTAAGTTTATTTTATGTTTCAACATTGGTTATACCTCTGTATCCTTGAAGAAAACCAGGTCTATGAAGTCAAATCTCCACACACTTTTCAAGTGCACACACTAACCCACTCTGTATTACAGTTTGTAATTTGGTGCTTTTAATTTTGCTTTTCAGTTCTTTTGTTTACTTTTTTAATGACTGTTTTTATCTTCTTCCTCAACATGAACTAGTCAGCACAAAATGACTTAAGCATTAGGGAATGAAGCCTTGGAAAATGGGAATAGTCTTACTTTTCAAGCAGCAAATCTGCATCCCTAGTAGCCAACACTGTTCATAAAGCAGAATGCTGTTATTCCTGGTGCAGCAGCAGCAGCAGCCACCAGTGCAAAGGACCTGCATGCGTTCCATGCATGTCACGAGTTGTTGCATAAAGTTTCTGTATCTTCAGGCATATTATCAGCTTCCTTCAAACAAATTGTAGGGCTGATGGGGCTGAATGGCAAGAATCATAAAGCCGGGATCTCAAAGGAAATAGTGATTGTTACCTTTATTTACAGGAGTGCAAAGGAGTTACATTAAGAGGGCAGGACACAATTTTAAAGAACACCATATTGATGTGTTTTGTGTGTCAGCGTCAGCAAAACATTTTTTTTTAAATACAGTTCTAATCTGAATTGTGTACCTATTTTTTGTTTGATGATGTTTGCTTTTTAAGACAAAAGAGGTGATCCTGCCCCTCTACTCTGCTCTCGTGAGACCTCATTTGGAGTATTGTGTGCAGTTCTGGTGTCCTCAACATAAAAAGCACATGGAACTGTTGGAACAAGTCCAGAGGAGGCCACGAGGATGATCAGGGGACTGGAGCATCTCCTGTATGAAGATA
>JBCJKH010058562.1:0-17630 GCA_039877255.1 Loriculus beryllinus
AAACTTTGACATCTAGATCTGCAGTTTGGTTTCTTTCTGAATTGCAGGCCTGCAAATTGCCCTAAGCAAAGGTGTCATGGCACAAGTCTTTTTGGCTGAAGAATGAACATAAATCCATGCCCAGATGCTATGAAGAATTGTGGTATGTGGTACAAGAGGAGGCAAGGTAAGGTCCAGGAACAGTAGTGGGCCATCATGACAATCTACAAGAAGCTTGATTTTGCAAAGGGCTGCTTGTAGTATTCTTGACTCCATCTTTTATTCACTTTAGAGAAAAGTGGGTTTTGTCAGCTGTAGTATGGCCCTGAACAGTTCCATATCCAGTGAAGTTTAGAAAAGTTTCTTTTCCTCTCTAGTCATTTCACCTTAATGGCTATAGCAAGAGCATTTAGATAAAAAAGAATCTGGATGACATATGTCCTCAGACATCAATGTACATGTGGGGGTATCCCATATAATTATGTGCAAATTACAATGTGAATTATGTCCACAATACCAATAACCTGAAATGCCTTTATATTCATCTTGTAAATTAAAGAGCATTCTAGACAACTGAGCTTCTAAATGCATTAAACTGAAGGTGAGAAGACTTTTTTCATCTGTTAAAAAAATGAATAAACAAAACTCTTTATTGTAGACAAAATCAGCAAGCAAAAGTCTTAGGATTATTTGGAAAATAAATTTCTTGAAATGAGAAATGCAAAAATGGTTTCTTGATAAATGATGACATGCTAGAATAGACTTTCCACAACTCAAACATTATGTTGTTTGAGAGCTTCGGAATACTCTCAGTGCTGCAAGACCAATAAACTTTATCTTGAGTTTACAGCAAATAATCTGTCCTTACATATGTAATGGGCAAACTTTCCTTAAAGCATCCTGCTGCCTATTTGGAAACTTAGATCATTAGTTTATCTGCACCAAGCCACTTGCCAAACTTATTAATATGAAAGTCTGTTTGCTGAATCACAGTTTTGGAAGCTAAAGTAGCAGTTCAGAAAAATCTATCCTTTAGCTGGTAGAAATCCTGGAGAGCTGCAAGGGTATATAATATATATGCTTCTGAACTTTAAAATACAAAAGGGAGAACTTGCGACAGACCTTTTGTATGTCCATGTTGTTTTCTTCCTGTTTCAGCAGTTAGGTAACTGTAAAGCAGTGAAAGTCAATACATAAAATGTCAGGTTTGAAAGGGGGTGTGTGCAAAGAAAACATTTTAGGCTAAGAATGTGGTTCAGAGCACTGACTGTACAAACAGTTTGTCCAGTAATATCAGCAGAAGAAAAAGCATGGGTTTTGTCTTTAGTAAGCAACAGCTTTGGAACGAGAGCATTTTAACTTGACATAACATTCACAGTTTTATGCTTCCCTGCTGATACTAGGCATGATTTATTGAATAGAGGGTGAATAGAATGACAGGAAATGTACTGGAAAAGGGCTAATGGGGCTCTAGCCATTGAATTACCCTAGCTGGGTTGTGTGTGTGCATCAGCATTGTGGCAACCACATACTTCCTTTCTGCTACTGCAGCACAGGTAGGTGTGACCCTGACAACGTCTTTTTTTTGTCCCCCTTTATTCTCTTCAGAACTTGCTCCTTAATTAGAAACCCATTCTTGCTTTGCCTTGCCAACTGTACTTGTAAAATGAATGAGGCATATCTTGTAACCAATGGCCAAGGACAGTTATGTAGTTGAAGTTTCTTCTGGATAGTGTTAATTAAGCAAAACCACTAAAATAGGCATAATTGACAAGCACAAGAGGAAAACTAATTTTACAGAGTGATAAAAGCTCCAGGGAAGATTGCAATTTTTCCTGTGAATATATGCTCTCTGTTCTATCAGCTACTGCTGCAGAAATATTGAGGTGGAGGTTGAGAAGTGGTACAATTTATTTTGCAGTATTCTGAAATTCAGTAATCTCTCCATGACAAACCACTATCTACTTCAAAATGCTGATCTTTATATTATTGTTATAACTGTATGGAGCAACATTTTTATAACTAGTACCTATGGAACAGATAGAGGTTCTATGAACCCTTCACAGCATTTGCACTGGGTTGCATAAGTATTACTACTTAATATGAAAGTGCAGAGGGAACAATGTTCATCCAAGAGAGAATATGAGGAAGAAAATGTTATACTTGGCAAGTGCTGAATTGTTAAATAGATCAGAGTAGGCTTTAATGTAGTTTCATACTGTACCCAAATAAATACATTAAGTGATTTAAAGGGTAACTTAACCATTTAAAAAAATGGTTTCCTTTTTTTTCGTTTCTTTTTATGTCTAAGTTAAACATTTGAGTATGACACCACACAAAAAAGGAATATTTATCTAGGTAAATTAATTTCTCTTTCTGCTACCTGACTTTATGATTCCACTGACATCCACTGAAATGTCCCATGTGAAAGGTTTGTGGTAGGACCCCTATATCAGTTGCCCCAGTGTACATCTAGGGGAGCCTAACTCCTGTGGGATTGCTCTAGATTTACAGAAGTTGAGTTTTACGCAGCTGAGGGTCCTCTGCGCTGGAAGAAACCTATACAGTAGTAAATAAAACCCCACTTTCCCCTTAGTCTCCACCCTTGAAAAATGTCAGGTGGAGACTAGCTTGACTTTGTACAAAACATTGAGTCATTTCCTCAACTGAGAAGTTAATCTTTCTTCAGTGCTCCTTTCCCTTTTTACCCCTGCTGACGTACTTGGCACATAAGAAGCTTTTTTTTGTTTGTATGGCTTCAAATTATTTGAGCCTTTCTGATTTTTGAAAGCAGGGAGGTTTTTCCACTGGCTATTTGCTTCTCTAGTAATTGTGTGATGACAGGTTACTTCTGGGGAGACAGTGGAAGCCAGAGCTGCTGGCACTTTCACGGATGTTCCTCCCTGTAATTATCTACAGATCGAGTGGTGGTTTTCTTCTGTAGCTCTCACCCAGCCTCTCTTCAAGAAAAGCCATATTGTGGGACTGAAGTCGTACCTGAACCATGAATCTTAAGGTACTTAAGCATTTGGGGGGACAGAATTGGGCAAATTGACCGGAAACTATACTAGATGACCTAATTCCCTGCAGGTTGGTCAGTGCTCCATGCAAATCAGCTGACAGCTAATACAAAATGAATCAGTGTGGTTATTTCCAGGCAGCTTTCTTGTCTGCTGTGAAGTTCTGTGTGTATAGATGCTGAAAAACTCTGTTGTAGACATTTGCTGAAAATGTGATGTGGAAGTATTATTTATCTTATGACAGTGTGGAGGTTCTTACGCTGTTGTTACGTGTTATCACTTTGGATCGCAGACTGCCATTGAAGGGACACAGCTTGCTTTCTTATGCAGTGTCCAGGCAACAGCTGCACCTTTGGGGCGAATGTAGCACCACTGCCTATGCAGAGAGATTTGCCCTTGTTTACAGAAGGGTGCAGAATTCATTTATAACATAGTTGTTAAGAACTTATTTTTGTACCAGAAATGCCCTGAACAGAAAGGCTGAAGTCAAGAAGTCTGCATGTAAGGCATATGCTCCTGAATGTGAATTTGTAGTCTGTTTAAGTGTATTCAAGTTTTGTTTCCCTTTTGGCAACAGTTCAGCTTTCCTTTGGCTTTAGCCAGAGTTCTGCTTTAGCTGAAATCCAGCCACTGAGATCACATTCTAGTTGTTCCTGGGTGTCTCTGGTGTTCATCAGCCTCTTTTTGCTGTCTTGTAAGTAGCTTTTCTCCTATGCTCTCCTTTGACGTATTCTACCAGTTGTGTTCTCTACCACATTTAGGCTGTTTTTAAAATGTTTTAACAGGTTCCATCAGCATCTATGATTACTGATGAACTTTAGTTAGAGCTGTTCTTGTCTATATACTGTTTTTGACAAACTAAGCAAACAAGGAAGTTCCCCTTTGTTTTAGCCTTGCCAGTGTTCTGCTCATTGGGCTTTTACACACTCTGAAAGTTATCTTTGTCTTTCTAGGCTCTGTTTTGAAACACTAGAGCAAGCATTTTGTTTGGTATAATGAATGTGGTTAGATTAAAAAACAAAAAGGCTCTAGATTATATGTTCTAATTTTGTTCTCTGGCTGTGACTGTCAGTGATTAGGGAGTTCCCTGCTGGGAAGTACAGAAATGTGTTCCGTTTCTCTGTGGTTGCATCTCTTCCTTCTTCAAAAAGGAAGAGGGATTAATCATCAGGTGAAACCATTCATGTGGCCTCTCAAATGCAGATTGTCAAGTCAGTCCTCTAGAGACACCCATATCACAGCCAGGTCTCTGGAGCTCCCTGTGACCAAGAGGAGTTTGAGATGAAGCACTGGACACAAAAAGCTGTGAACTGAGGCCAAAGAGCTGTGTGTGCTTGGACCTGGCCTTCACACAGTCCTCACAAATTCGAGGCACTCTTCACAGTGTTTCCAAGGCAGAAACAAATCTTGATTTTTCTTGGTTTTCTACCTGGCAGAATAAATCAGCAGGGCTTTTGTGAAAGGTTATCTGCAGAGATTTATTTTCTGTCAGCTCTCTCCTAAACCTCTGTTTCACTAAACAAATCTGTAGTGGCTTTGTTGATGTTCTCAGGAGAAGATTGTGACTCATAGTTTCAAAATGAATGTAGCATTCATTACCAAACTGTTTGGTGAAAGGTTATGTCTTTTCATCTGCAATCAAGAAAATCCAGAACTATTTCTGCATTTTTTTTTTTGAGAAAACCACAAGATATAAATAAACCCAACCTTTCAGCTGCTCATTTTAAAGTGAACCATAAAAATGTAGCAGAGAATACTAGAGAAAAATGTTTCCCATGGTGCCTGTAGTCTTTTGAAGCTCTTCAAGAACAAGAAGTCATCTACAGAGAGAGTCCCCTGAAATCACACCATCTGCAGTTCTTCAACCACTTTCATGCAAGACCCTAAGGAGGAGGTGTAGGCTGTACTCATCTCCATTGTTGAGTGGAATTTAGAAAAAGGGAATCTGCCATCTCTTAGGGTATGTGCTCATAAGGAAAGCATGGCAAGCGTTCTTCTTATTTTTGACTTTTTGAAGATACAGCTCTTAGTGCAGAAGTAAATGCCAGTACATAAAGCAAAGAGTGAATGTTTTGAGTACTACAACAACATCTGCATAACCTCCTGAAGATCTGCACTTGTCAGCATAATTTCCAGTTTCTTGCTTTTGAAAAGCTCAAGTCCATACCTCCACCAGTGAAATTCCATGGAGTTTTCATTAAGCAGTGCAATTAGTTCTGTCTGTTTCTGGGAAAGATGCATCTTTGTAGAATGTATTCTCCAAAATGATCTCTGTTAGTTTCAATCTGTCTAGAAATAGAAGGTGTCAGGTTGCAAGAAAATTCACTCAGTGACAATGCCTGTCTATTTTTCTCCTTCTTTCCTTTTCTGTGCTTAATAAGACAAAATGGAGGGAGAGAATCCATTTCTAAGAAATTTGCACAGGAAGAAAAAAAAAATAAGATTAATTTACACTGCTGGTGTCAGGCTGTAAGATGATTATGCTTGCAAAGCTAAAAAAGGAACGCTCATAGCTCATGGACATTTTGGAAGAGGTCATTAGCTTAGCAAATAGGAAAAATGGGGTTTTGAGCATTCAGCAGTTCCTGAATTCACACAGTATGTTACACAACTATGTGTACTCACTGGCCAGGTGCTGTGGAAGCTGCAAAATTCTAAAAGAAACTTGTGAGGGTGGTGTTTCCAATTAGACATAAAATCTGAAGGTTACAAATTGTTAGCACTGAACAATAATATTTAACCATCTGGAAACAGGTTCTTTTGGGAGCCTCGTTCCTCTGTATCACAGTGCCTTCAGCAAGAGAGTGAAATGGCAGATGTGATAAACTCCCCATCTCTGAGTTGCATTGCTCATTCTTCTGTCTTTCTGTGGGAAGGTTCATGTGTGGTGCTGCCTGGGGAAAGAGCCCCTGTGAGGACGGTGTAGGCTCTTGCTGTGGTCCTCCTGTGGGGCAGAGGGTGGAAGAAGCTGAATTTGGTGTGTAGAAAGGCAGAAAAAGAGGAGGGAAGGTGTTTGCTACCATAAGAGGGGAGGCAGTACTGGTGCTGCATCTTGCAAGGGAAGAGAGGGAGGAGTTGAAGTAGAGGATGCCTCATCTGCAAGGCAGCAGTTGGAAGGCTCTCTCTTGTCTGGGCCTTTTAAAAAACTCCTGTTAAAACTGATGTGATTCAGGAACATCATAGTTGCAGCAGACCCCTGCATAACGGAAGTGCAGATTCCATTACAATGGAAAATAGTTTTCAGTAGGAACATCCTATCCAATTCTGCTCCAAAGGAAAGCAAAATAAAAACAGTGCTGAGACAGATCTTACTTTTTGCTTTTGCTGTTCCCTGTGGAAGAATGGCTCTGATCTGGCATATTGTCATGGTTTAAGCATGTGGTTTTGACACATATCAAAGTTAAATCCACCTCTCACTCAAAATATAGCAGACTAAATGATACATTTAAAATAATAAAGACAAGGAAAAAGAAAGCTTTTAAAACAAAAAGGTTCACTATGTGGACCTCCCAACCAATGTTGTTTGCATGGCAAATAGGAACAAGACTTGATAGCTTTCTTATATTTTGGTTTCCACCTCTCCACTTTTCCTTAAATGTCAATGGTCCATGTAGATTAAGAAAATTACATAAAAGTTCTATGCCTGGTGCCATCCAGCTAAAATAGCTTGAGGGTCCAGCTGTACTTCTTTCAAGTAATTTGTAAAAAGCACACTTTGCCTTTCTACTTTTTCATCTTTTAAACGGCCCTACATGTACTGGTTTTTTTCACAGCCTAATTATCATTTGAGATATAAGTACAGTCTTACTTGGTCCTTATTTGAAGCACTTGATCCAGGTGTTTTGATAGTAGGAGATGTTTTCTGAAAGATAATTTATCGAAATGGAAAAGACTCTTTTAAAGCCATCTGCCTTAATTAGAGATAATTTTAATTGAATTATTTTAAAATACATTAATTCAGCTGTGTGGAAATTATCTGACTGCCAGCCCAGTACATGCCTTAGAAATGACTGTTTGGTGTTTGTACTTGAACAACAGATAGGCTATAATATTTGGAGGTGGGGTTTTGCATTTAGGGATTACTTTTTTGAAAGACAATAATTTACCTCAATTGCCAGATAAGCTCAGAGAGACAATAAAATAATTTCCTTTGTACGTTTCACTAGACTTTTGATGGAAATGTATCTGGTTTACTGAACTAGTCTGTAACCATAAGGCTTTACAATAGAGAGGCTAAGGGCACTGGGGATAATAGTAATGATTCATACTTTCATAAAATAGAAGTATACTGAAAGGCTAAAGAAATTAAACTAAATGAATCCCAGGTGTAATTCTACTGACTTGTTTAGGCTTATAACTAGTGTGAATTTCATCTATTAGGCCTATTCTCATACTAAAAATAGACACTCTGAAATAGCAGGAAAGTCAGGGGGGTTTATAAATCACTGTGATCAATGGAATCCTTTCAGCAGAGATGCAGAGGAAACAATGGAGTCATCTAAAAATGGGATGGTGTGAGGAAGTGTAGTACTGCAGATAAACCTTTCATCTGAATTAATCCAAAGTAAATTGCAAGGAAAAAGTTATGAATGTGTACTGTGGCTAATCGTATAGCCTATTTGTTTGCATCGTTAGACCTCAAGAGATTATGGGTTTGGGGTTATTTTTTTTCTTTTTCATTTATTTGAAATTATATTTCATTGGTGCTGTTCAGTAGAGCAGGGTGTAGCTAGCTTATTGCCAGAAAATTTATGGACAAGATGCTCTCAAATATTTGTGCTTCCATATTCCCTATTCTTTTCCCCCCAGTCTCAAAATGTGGCAGAGAAGTGAATCTGTGATTTGTCTTGTTCCGATTGTGCCTGTGCATGCATTGAATACTGTGTGGTCAGACCACTGAGGTGCAAAGACTTGCTGGTGCAAAAATAGACAACCAACCAGGGAATGCATCAGACAAAACTGGTGACAACTCTTTTTTCTCCAAATATGAGTGGGACAACTCCGACCCAGTGAACTGCTCCTGTATACTAAAGAGCACTTTCCTAGTGCTGTCTCCTGTCGGTGTTATCAAATTTCAATGGAAACAACAGAAGCCTTGCAATTAGATAAATTTAAGTACATGCATAACTGCAGGATCAAAATGTAAAACTATACAGGATATGTTTCAGTGAATTTTAATTGATTGAATTTATTTTTCTTTTTTACTTGTAAGTTGAAGTATATTGTAAGTATAGTTGTGAAGTCTTGTGAATCAAGTTTATTATTTAACTTAAATTATAAGCCTAAAGGAAGATGCATTTCTGAAATCTCAGTCTATTTTATTGCTGAGTCACTATGAGATGGGGCAGATTTTTCTACCTGTAATTTCATTAAAATAAATAAACAGAACTACTACAAAGATTGAACAGCTATGCTCTAGAGAACATGACTTGAGAGGAATTGTGTTAGACTAAACATGATGTATGTTGAAGAATGAAATTAAAATGAAAAATTATTTAATAGCAAAGAAATACTATATCTGAAACAAAAATATATTGTAAAGCATAAAATATAAATGGAACAGACAGAGGAGGGCACTGAGGGTCCAAATTTGTAATGCAATTTTAAAGTGCAGAGAAGTAGTATAATGTAACTTCTCAAAATGTAGCTGTATATCCTATTGGTTTTTCATCTTTCTGAATGTATAAGTCACCAACAAGTCAAGCACAGCAGCAGAAAACTTCAGTAACTCATTAAAGGGTGCTTCAGTGCACCAGGGTGACTTGCAGTTGGGGGTTAACTCCATTTTCTTTGTGTTAGCCTTCACTTGCCAAATGGCTGTTTGCTGCCTGGGGTTACTTTCAGTCATCAGATTACTGTAAAAAGCACAGTGATCCCTGGAGGTTCATCTTCCCTTGAGGGCATACTGAACAATAATTCTGTAGAACTTTTCAGCACCTGCAGTAGCCTAAGGACATGATCAATACAAAACTTTTAAGAGAGAAAATACCTTTTATTAGTTAGAAAAATGTCATTGGAAACACTTTTGGGTAGACCAGCTCTCCTTCAAGCTAAGATGGCTTTATACAATTATCCTATAATAGTTCACTTATATTTGCAAAATCAAAGACTTTTTATTACCTTTGAACTGAGTTAATAAAATAATATTTATTAAGAGTTTATAAAAATATATTTTATTAACTAACTAAACATTTATTGAGCTGAGCAAACACAATTTTCTTTCCAACATCCTATCCAGTAAAGAATGCCAAATGAAGTATTTTGGACTGGATTTGCAGAAGCATTTGTAGATGAGCCAGAAGAATAGTTCAGGAAACCCAGATAATTTGTGAAGTAGAAGAAGCATCTGAAGTAAGAGACAGAATAAATAATTATGGGGGAAGTAGCTATGCAGAGCTTCATGATGAAAGCAAAGAATGCTAAGATCCTCGAGAACCATGTTTGAGTGAAGTGTCATGTCTACAAGATACCTTAGCAGCTCTCAGACTTGTATTTGCTTTTTGTGGATGCACACATTGACACTATACCCTAGTGAAATAGCTGAAGCTGTCAACTGCTTTACCTTTCTGGCTCATGCCTAAGAAACCTAGTCAAAGAATAAACATTTGGCATGTTAGATTCACAAGTTCGTTCATGACAAAGGCAGCCTTTGTGTCTTTGTTGCAGCTTGCTGTCCTAAAGAAAATAACATTAGCTTTTAGTAGTACATCAGGATTTTGCTCAATAAAGAATTGGGGGTTAATCAGACTTTGCTTTAAGTGCCAGACCTCTATGAGAACGTAGCAATTAATTACTAAGTTGCACATAAGAATTTGTTGCTTTGGTTTAGTTTGTGTTGGTGTTTTTGGTTTTGGTTTGATTTGTTGTTTTGTTTTATTTTAAACCAAACCTTTGCTGCTTCTAATAAAGAATACAGTACTGACATACACATATGTGAGTTTACATAGCTGTTGGCTTGTTTCTGTTGCAGGAAGCATTCATGGAATGCTGGGGCAGCAGGTGTCAAAATAGAGGGGAAATGTCCTTTGATTCTTCCGTAAGAATTCGCAGTTTAAAGGCTGAGAAACAAGATCAGAGAGGCTTGAGGATACACATTTCCTTGTGTGCCTTTGGCAATGTGAAAAATCATAAACACAAGTTAACTGCAATGTTGTAGTTGCAGGAGCTCTGCAAAAATAGCCTTATAAAATGTTTCTAAGTAATTCCTAAGTTACTCCTCAGGTATGCTCTCTTGGGTGGGCAAACTTCTCTTGGACATCAGGCCAAATGCAAAGCATAAGAAAGGATTTGGAAGAGTGGAGCTTTGTGACTGAACTCAGAAAGTTGTATGTGGGTAGGGACAGGTAATATTTATATATTTTGCAATAGAGGATTAAAAGTTTGTGAGGATAAGTGGCCAAAATATAAAAGAAAGAATTAGATTGGTTGGTTTGCTACCATTGAGCTTCATTTTTTATTCCATAGTAGGGGATGCATTTTATTTCTTTCCAGCACAGGTGATGCATTAGAGTTTTTTCCCGGTTGAATTGTGTTTCCTGCGAAGTTGACTGAAGCTTATGTCTGTCACTGGCTTTGGTCACTCAGAGACATTTGAAAAATTATTTGCTTTTCTGTTACTGACTGCCTTCAGCTAATGTCACTGCATTTATTACATGCTGCAGATAGCTAACAATTCAGTTGTCAGTATCATGACCCTTATCCTCTCTTTCTTATTTCTTTCACAAGGGAAAATGGTACCATTATTTAGAACTGCTATTAGTTTTGTAATGTGTTCTTCTGTGCATCAGAGCACTGTGCGCACCCAGTGTCAAACACAGCTCACAATAAAGCTGTTCTACTCTGTACGGGTTTGTAGATAATGAACTGTACCATGGTATAGTGCATTCTCCAGAAGCATAAAAGCAGCATGACTAATAAGTTATGTGGCTTTTTTTCTGTCTTTTCCATGAGTTTAATACTGCCTTTATGGAGGTGATCAGAATATTCAACTGAAAATTTCAAAGTACCAGTCTGAGGAAGAAAAAGGTCATTTATATACAAAGTGTTTTCATGCCGTACATACCTTGCAATGCTGGTGTGACATGCTGCCTTACAGCAGTCTTTGCAGCTGCAGTATCTGTGCAAGTGCACATGTACACTTTTTTAGGTACCGCATACAGGAGACAGTAAAAGTTAAGACGCTTGTTGCATTTGTAGCTGAAGATTAGTGAGGTTTGTGATAGTCCTTAATACTTAATAAAATTAATTCTCCATCTTCAGCCATCCCTCATGAAAGCAAAGGCAACATTTATCTAGAAACTGGACTCAACAAGGGGCAAAATTCATCAGCTCCTGTCTTTGGCCAACATTTTTAGGTTCTAGACCCAAAGGGATGAGCAGCTGAACAACATGAACAAGATCTTGGATGTTCATTCAATGCTTCTGGGAGCACCAAGCAGAAAATAGAGGAAGAGTGTAATCTTGGTATCTCAAGCTGACTTGTTTGGGGCTAGGAAAGACATTCTTGCACATTATAAGTAAGGATGTTTTCCCTGGTGAAGAGTGTAGTGTAGGTCACATATCCAGAGCAGAAGAAACACACAAGACATTTGTGTTAAATGTCTGTCCAGATGTATACTGCAAAGAGACAAAAGTAAAAACCTGTTATACAATATACCGAACTTTCAAATATCATCCCCGAAATATCATGTGTTATATGGGCTGTAACATCCAGACTGGGACAGAAGATGCAGAAGGACTCAGACATGCTTCTGTACTGTAGATTTACTGAGATGAAATATAATTTACTTTCCCTGTATGGGAAAACAACTCATGAATTTGTCAGAGAACAGGCACTAGAGAGGCCATCTCTGTTGGTACAGGAAACCCAAATAATCTAACATTAAATGATAAAAGGATACACTTAGAACTTTCATATAGTTAGATACATTGCTTCTGTGTATTAAGAAATGTGTGATCTCTTGTCCTAAGCTCCAAACAGAATCAAAACCCCTGTGTTTGATACAGATATGGCAAAGACTGCTTGGTTATTTTTCAGTGTGCTTCCCAGTATTAAGCTTATTGAGTGTCTTACAAATGTTATGGATGTCAAAAAAAAAAAAAAAAAGTAACAAATTTTTCCTCACAAAAATTGTCGTGCAGGTGCCCAGGTTACTGTTAGTCATCATCATAATCCATGGGCTGTCTCCCTTAAAAGATGTTCCTAGCTTTTTTCTTTCCTGTGGTCCAGTAATCTTCAGGGTAAAGCATAAGGATTACATAAACATATGTTCCTATTCTGAGATCTTCGGGAAGAGGAGGCAAAGACACCAGGATGCAGCTGCCATAGAGGAGGATGTGAAAGTGTGTCAACTGCATTAGCAAGGAGATGTGGTTTTCATCTGAGTTGCACAGTGGGAAGCACTTAATTCAATAAGTTTTCTGTTCTCTTTACTTAGAAACTACAAGCTTTTGGGGTAAAGGTGCTTGGAGAACACATTACTTACAAGTAAATAAAAAGCTAAACACAACTGAAAGGACTAAGGTTCCTTCTGAATATAGTTACTGAAATGCATCTTACAGTAAGAGACCATCAAGACACAAAATCAGTCAGTCAGGATCTAAAAGTCCTGCTGGGCTATTGTATTTTTCAGGTGTTTCTGAGAGGATTTAATGTTTTCCATTTTGTTCCTACTAAGGGGCATTCAACAGGAACAGTGTTAAGGAAGTGTAGCTTTCTCTGATAGTGCAAGAGACTTCGTAAAACCTAAGAAAAGTTTTTGAGAGGAGTGCCTGAATGGCAAGGAGTGATGTGTTCGGTCTTTGAGTTGCTTGTAAGGAATTGTAACAATACCAGTGTTGGGAATCTTTTGACATTTCCTGGGGAATAGTTTGTCCTTCCAAGTAGAACAAAACCAGTATTTTGTCTCCTTGTAAGACAGTAGAAAGATCAGAAGAAAAAAGAGCTTTCACAAATACATATGGTGGTGATTTATCTACTTCCTAACAGACAGGATGAGGAAGAGACAGCACTGACATTTAATGTGGACTCTGTCACCTGCTACAGCTGAGTACCGCAAAGCATTTTTTCCCTTGAGCCTCAAGACAAATTGTTTCAGGATACTTATTTGTTCTTTTCCTTTGTCATTTATTCAAATAAATTCTCACCAGCTTCTGTGACTCATTTTCCCCCAGGGAACTGACTATGCTGCCAACAAATGAAGATTCAAAGATTAACAAACTGTCTGCTTAGAGAAAATCCCACTGGTAGTTTACCTGCCATTGCTTTGTCTGAGGGCACTTCAATATCCGAACTGTTCTTCAATCTGAACTGTACTTCAATATCTCAACTGTTTTCCACCCAGTCCCTTCTGCTTTTAGGTGGCCTGTTTTTTGCTATGAAAAAAAGGGAGCCAGGAAAGTACAGAGCCTTCTGCACTGGAAGTCTGTCTCCATTCTTTCAGAGCTCTGTACCTTTAGTCTGGTGAGCAGTGACATGTGAGAAAAATGACAACCATAACTTGAAATATGAGAAGCAACTGCATGCAGGCATTGGCATGATGGAAGTATCTTTAGCTTGGATGAGGTTACAGCAAAATGAGTTCAGTGAAGCTGAAGGAGATGTTGCCAGCGGGAGGAGTAGATTTGGGAAAGCAGATGCTGTACACACTGTGATTGTTATTTACTCTGTGAGGAAGCATGGAAAATACTACACATAATAAATGCGAGAAGATGCCAATAAGATAGTTATTTCCTGATGGATATTTAAAAAAAAGAAAGCTAGAAACAGATGAAGAGTGGAGAAACTCTACATCCTGACCTGGATGTCCTTAGAAAATGTTATTATAACAGAGAATCATAATTAAATTGAAGAAATACCTTTAGAACATTAAAGAACAAAATGCCATTAATCTAAGGTACAGCAGTAAGCTATTATGAATATGGACTTAAATTTTTATTTAGATGGACCTAAATGGACATAAGTTTTGTTTTATAATGTCAATTCTAAGCCTGCTGGGGTAGTCCCTCCACTTTGAAATACACTTAGAGAACATTCTGTGCTTATACAATGCGTAGGAGTTAACTTTTGAACCAGTGTTCTCTGTAGTCTCTAGCACCTTAAGAGTAGTATAGAAAAACCAAAGGTGAAAATCATAATGGTAACAGCTGCATATATAAAAATTGGTGTAGTTTTGTTATTTGTAGATAGCTACATTTGAGTTATAGCCACCAGACTCATGGATAACGATCAGCTGATTTTCTGTGTGACACATGTTCTAGGTTTGTCTCTGCACACTTTTTAAATCAAGTGTGTAAATCAAAATTTATGAACATGAAAGCGTGTCAAACTGTGACCTTCATCACCTTCTTGGGTTGTCTAGTATTATGCAATGCAGGGACATTACTTCAGGGGAGAAAGATGAGCTGAGGAGAGATATCTGAAAATGCGCAAGGTGGGTAAAATGAAACTGTATTACAGAAGAGATGAGTTACGTACTGCATCAGTTGTAGAGCAGATTTTCCCTATTTAAAAGGCAACCATTCAGGGACCAAAACATTCATGCAGGAGAGAAAAAAAAGAAGAAAATACCCAAGCCCACAAGACAGGTTTGAGAAAGTCTTTGATGTGTTTTAATATTAACATCATTCTATACATCTTTTTGTGATTAACAGAACAACAGTTCTGTCTCATCAACCAAATGGCTGGAACTGCAGGCACACTGGTGTAATTTTAACAGCTTTACTAAGCAAAAGGAGCTCCTGAGTATTTTCTGTTCTGAAGTGTAATCTATGACCTCCTTACTTGCTCTCGTGAGCATGTGGATAAATATATTTAGGACACCTACAGTTAAGTAAATATGAACACCCACAAAAAGCCATGAGACTCTGTCTGTAAATATGGATTCATTCTCTTTATTTTGACATTTCTTGTTAAGTGCTGACCTCATCCATTTTAATGAATACATAGTATAATGCTAAATCTAACGGAGAATGTTGATACACGTATTTTATACATTTTATCAAAGTTGCATTCCTGAATGCCTATGTATAGGGTTTATATTTTTACTGCTTACAGAACAGGTAATTTGTACTTGACTTGACTGTTTTCATGCAATACAGGAACTTGTGCTGAATCTCCAGCTCAGAACTTTCAGTTACTGACTTTAGTTAAATAAAGCGGTTTATTTGTATGCTCATCTTTCAGGCTTGCTGTTTTTACTCATGCCTTTGTTTCTTGCCAAGAAGGGTAGATTTCTTTTATGACAAAGCATTTAGAGATACAAAGAAATTAAGGATATTTATTCTTGTTGATAGAGTGACACAGCCAAAAGACACTTTAAAGCGGAAAAGGAAAATGTACTTCATGGTGGGAATGCCAGGTCAGCATCGATAATCAAATTTTCGCTCCTGTCTACCTGCTTTTCAGAACAAGTCATGTTTGCTCTCTGTTTGTCTTGGGTTTTCTGTCCATTAAATGAGAGCACTGGTATTTCCCAACTGTAGTAGAATTTTAGAAAGGGGACTATGATGCTTTGCTTCTATATGAACAACACTAAAATAAGACTATTCTTACCCAGTTCTTATTATAAATACAGCCAATTGTCAACCAAAAGCTGACAGCCTTCCATTGGATTGGTTTCTGGACCCATCTGTATCCCTTCCCACACAAAGCATTGACCATATTTACACAGAGACAATATTCCTATTCCCACACTGCACACAGAGCAAGTAAATACTGGTTTTAATTCAATTAATCATGTCTAATTATGAGAAATTATGCCCTTAATTATCAGATATTGTTGCCTACAATTCTGGTATGACAGTCTTGTGATTCTTAATACAGTTGCTAATTGCAGTTTTCACACACTATCCCTGTGAGCCACTTGCAGCTAAGCATCATCACCTTTGGCTTCAGGTGTTCTCACTTAAACTGATGCTCTGGGGTGTGATCCTGCAAACACCTCTGTGCCTCATCCAAAGTCCATTTTGGTCTGCAGGAGTTTTCCCATTTAGTTCAGTGGGCTTTGAGACAGGGACTGAGGAAGCAGAGCGCTGTTGGTTCTATTATTTCAAGAGTCAGTTATTTGTTATATAAAAGTCACATGCAGAAGCTGAAGTTAAACTAAGCTAACAAGGCGCAGAGGAAAACAAATGGTTTGGTATCTGCAAGATGAAGAAATTTTATGAAGTTTTATTTTGGCTTTTGCGAGTTTTGGGTTTTTTATATAATTTGGTCTTTTGTGAAAGGAGTTTGTTATAACAATATTCTAAACAAGAATCTAAACATGTTTCATAATAAAGAAAACATGCTTTGCTTCACAGAGACAGTATGACAAAACAGAGTTGCTACAAAATAGTAGCTATATGACAAAACCACTTACAAAGAGGGATCAGGCCATAATAAGACGTACAAGTGGCTGGCAGAAAAGGCTGTTGCTGACCCTATCCACAAGGTTCCTTGTAGGTGTAGAGCTGTTAGTGTGCTTGTCTGATGTGCAAGTGGCACCGTGCAAGGATTCTTTTATCTTCTTCTGAGGCACAAAAAAAAGTTTAAGCACTCAGTATTGAAATGTACAGCTTTTAATAACAAAAGACCCACTGGGCAGAGACTATTGTATTAATGAGCAGGTGATTAGAATCTATCCAGACTACAGCTGTTTTCTTCTTATGTTTGTTGCATATGTAGATGTTGCTATGAGGAAAGGAGTCAGCAATGACTGATGTGGAGCCTGTGGTCACAGATTTTGCAGCATCAGGACGGGCAGGCCGCCGGAATGCCTTACCAGATATTCTGGGCTCTCCTGCTGGTGCTGGGACTTCAGACCTGCCACACAAACTGGCTGAGCTCTCTGTTTCAGAAGGTAATGGCTGCACATTCAAGAAATTGACATTTTTATGCAGTTATCCTTTGCTTTCTTCGCAGGACTTCCACCACCTTGCAGTTTTGATGTCAATACTAATGTTTCTTTTTTCATTTAGGATTAAATTCAACTGTCAACAAACAGTTGCCACTTGTACCTCCTGATGAGACAAGTTAATTTTAACCCAGACTAAGTCTGCCATATCCACCTACAGATTCAGTGTTCAACAGCCTGGGGAGAGGTGCTGGGAACTGAATTCCAGTTGCCCTGAAGAAGAGCAAACACAATTGTTATTTCTGGGCAGCTTAAAAAAAACATTGCTCCAGCTATAGAGTCTACTCCTGCACTGAGATAACTTAGCACAAGACAGCAACATATGCTGTTAATCCAATTACAGCTATCCTAACTCAAGCATATATATTAAGAGTAGTTTTTCTAGTAATTTACTCCTGCTGGTAGGCTTTAAACTTTGCTATCTGAGATCAGTGTCTTATTTTGCCATATCCTTTAATTTGATAAAGTGCTCTGGATTTAGCACAAGTCTAATCAACACCAGATTTACTTTTTACTTTCAAGTAGGATTTCAGGGGGATTTTCAGATTCAGAAAAATCTGGTTTCTAATGCCTATGAAGTGAGAATTATAAGGTTTGCCCTGAGCATGTGTTGCTCCTACTTTTTTAGATTCTGATTTGGAAGTAACTTTTTCCTCTCATGCCCATCACTCTTGCTTATGTGACCAATGCCACCAAAATTGGTGGGCCCACATCCAGGTGCAGCGTAGTGGATGGA
>JBCJKH010058565.1:0-14253 GCA_039877255.1 Loriculus beryllinus
TCTTTATTGCTGAAAACTCAGTACTATCCTTGAGGTGGCACAAATGTTCACGAGATGGTGAGGAGCTGACCCCAGTTAAAACTATTCTAATTAGTTTTAAGCTGAACTGAGTCAGGGAACTAATCACTAAGAAAGCATGCAAACAGCTGTCGCAGCCTAAGAGTAAAGAGCAGCCAGAAAGCAAAGCTAACAGGAATGAAGCAACAGCATCACCCAAAAGTCAGAATTAGACAGTGAAGTACAACCAACCCCCTGCAGTGAAGTACAGCTGAGGGCACAGTTAAGACTCAACGATAATCTGATGAGCAAAAGAAATACCACTTACCAACTAGCATCTCAAAAAGGAAAACTCCTACAGACCACCAGTCACATTCACGTCCATAATAACCATCACCCCCTTGTGACTTCAAAACTTCAGGTGATATGTAGTCGGGGGTTCCCACAGCTGTATCACAGCGCACCATACCTGTCTGTGCAACAGGAAGAATTCAAACAGCTCAATTGAAAATACTTCTGAGTCTTTACACAATTTGTCTATTAGCAGACCAGAAATAAAACATAAAATACAGCTCAAAATATCTGGTTTGAGTAATGTGTTTGAAAGACTCTGTTTTTCACTCCAGAAGCTTAAGGACTGAAAGGACAGTTGCTGGTAATGTGCTCTCCCCTGACTACTCCATAGCATTCTTTCTTGATTACATCTTTCAAAACCAGACCAATTTTAATATTTTTACAATTGGTTTCAGTATGAAGCTTCACATTATATCACACTGCTCTTTATCTCACTGAATTCAGGGAAAAACTTCAGACTGATTTTGACAAGCTGTGAGTTCTAGGCCCTACATAGCAGATACGTAACAGTTGTTTCTAATTCAGACAATAAATTAACTTATAGGTAAATTTTTATAGTCACACCTTGGTTTTTATTTAAAGATAAAAAACCTCCACTATTTATAAAGGATAGCAAAGCTTTTTTTTTTTTTTTTTTAAAAAAGCTACTTTTATTAACATATTTACACAGTTGTAGTAATAGAATGATGCTTCATCCTCTGCTTCACAGTGAGAGACTAAAATTGCAGGACCTAAATGATGCAGAAGCATCATCAGATCTGCCAGCATGCTGAGGCACAATAAGCCATTTTCCTTTTAATCAAGTTCACTGCATTCATTCCAGAGAGACCAGATGGATGAATGAAATGAAATCCTGGATGAAGTTAGGGACGTACCAAAAATACACTCATCCTTTATCCTGTATCTCAGGCTGAAATCTTTTCTAAGTCATCTTACAAAGTTTGTTATGCGTTTTGCCATCAGCATGAATGGAAATACAGATTAATTCTGAATATTAATACAAAATACTAGCAGCAACAAATAAAGTCAAAATACATATTAAAGAAAGGAAGAGAATCCCTTTGCATTAGGAATTGTATTGACATGCAAAAATCAGACATCCAATTACAGTATTTTTTTCATACACAATCTGAACTGCCAAAAGCTTTCATTTATGTAGTGAACCAGAATTCTAGAAAGTCAGAATTAGTAGGGAAAAACTAAAGGGATGACTAAATACTGCAGAGATCTAAGGAGTCTCTTCAAATATCCTCCCACCAAATGCCTACCATTTTCTAGAACTCCATACTGAAGCTGAAACCTAAAGGAAGTTTTAACTTGTCAGCTACAGAATGAAGAGCAGGTTAACTTCTGCTTTCTACACTATGAACCAGGTCACACAGAGTTTGGATCATCCTGGAATAAGAAAACGAAGTTAAGTCTTTTCAGAAGAACTAACGCATCCTTTGGACAAAGAAGAATACAGATGAACACATTCTGATACTGGGAAATAAACTAAAGCCCAAAGCTTCCGTAAATCTAAAGCTGAGAACATTCAAAACTGCATCTGGCACACGGCAGGAAACATTTGAAAATCCTGCTTATAACAGCACTCTATGCACTAACCTACAGGTCATCTCTGAAGCTTTAGCCTTAGCTTGCTTTGAGCACTGAAGGAATTGTTCTAGGCTCACGGGATTCTGCTGATCTAGTAGGACTACGGCATCTGAATGAGGACTCTGATATTGGTGCATGTTGATCTCCTTAGCCAAACGCAAAACTAGAACAAGGGAAAGTCTGAATCTTGACTTGGTGAAGACTGGCTGAAGCCACCTGAATCACTCCCTGTGCAAGAAGCTTCTTTAAAAACCAAGTCACACTTCTGAAAGATTTCTCTGAAGACTGCAGCTTCAGTCACAGCCTTGTCACTTTGACACTTAAGCACTTAACAACACCCCATTTCCCTTTCCTCTGTAATTAATACATGCTTTTTAATGTTATACATGTTGATACTTTATTAAGTCTTATGCAAACAAAGCAAAGGTTATGCCGAAAAAGCACTAGCCCTACCCAAGTCTGACGGCTGCTTCTTTCCAATGACATTACACATGTTGAAGAACTCCAGGTAAAAACGCCGTAAGTTTTTTGACAAGATGGCAAAAAAAATTAATAGCAAAAAACCCCCAAAATATATTTCTGCAGCTGAAAGGGCCCTGCTGCATGCTAACACCAGTTTTCAATGCACTGTACCTCTCTGAACCTTGTAAAACTCTCTACCTTCCGTCTCAAGAACAAATCTGAAAACACATTCACAGAATCATGTAACAGCATGGGTTGGAAAGGACCTTGAAAGATCATCCAGCCCAACCTGTCATGGGACAGGGAGCCTAGATGAGATTATCTAGCATCCTGTTGCACTGCATCTTGAAAGCCTCCAGCAATGGAGATTCTACCACGTCCCTGGGGAGGCTGGTCCACTGTCACCTAAATATGATATTCCCAGATTTCTATTCATGTGCACACTTATTCTTTCAAAGGACTTGGGTGTTGCTCTGTATGCATTTTTAGGTACTGGATACTCTTAACACCACAGTCAGACTAGCTTCTATGATCTCTGGCATCAAAGCCAAGTAAACAAGGAAGTCCTCTCTGTGCAATATATGGCAGTACATGACATCTCATCAGTCCCTACATTCTGTATGATGACTCCTACCTTCTGTACTTCAGCATTTGAAGAGATCTAAAGCATGCCATTTTCTCTGGACAAGGTGTTGCTCTTGTGTTTCGAATACTAAACCTGTTTTATGCACAAGTAGCACATTTACTATAGCAGTTCTCATACAACGCTTCCTTTTGGGAGTCCGAGGCCAGCATTTTTCTCATCACCTCAACAAGATCAAGGTGGATCTTGGAACTTAACTTCTGCAGCTATGTGTGAGATGTGCAACAGCATGTTCTTACGGGACAGCTTGGCAGTGAGGCTGGAGTGCTTCCTAGCATCAATCAGAACTATTATATTGCTGAAGACAAAGTAGTTCAGTTTTCAGTCTCAAGAGGATCTTCATCAGACCTGAATGACTTGCTGTATTGATCCAAGGCTGAGAACCAGGCTTTCAACTCCCCCAGGAAGTTCTTTTCTGTAAACAAGAGCTGAAGAATACTTTTGTGGAAACATTAGGATAGTTCAGATTAGGTGTTAGCACTGCATGAGTGCTGTAGACAATGAACTGAAGCAAGAAGGATCCAGGAGAGTATTGGACAAGTTTCAATGAGAAGTAAATAGAGTTCTAAAAAAGGGTACGCATCCATTCTTCCACCTGAACTGCTTGAGCTGAGGTGATAATCCCAAATGGTAAACTTCCCTCCTTTCGGTCACATCTCTTTTCAAGAGATATCCTATAAACCTATGCTCTTCTAAAATAGTTAGCACAAGGCAGCATCATAGCGCAGCAACACTTCCGGACTCTATGATACCTGCCAAAGCCAACTACAGCTTAGTTTCTTACAGAAAACCTGAACATTAGTCTGATGAAACCTGCCCTGGGCTACCTTATCATACCTAAATACCAAATCGGAACCACAATTTGTACCTGAGAAATACTTGAGGCCAACTCCAATCTTTATTCAATTGCAGAAACACTCATCTTGTTGCAGATTTTTAAAAAAAGCAAAACATGAAAGGAGCCTACAAACCCTCAAAACATCACAACTGAATTATATAAATAGACCAGTTCTTTCTACATTGGAAAAGATCACTAAACCACTTAGCAATTCTTTTCGCATACTGGTAAGAAGGAATTCTGCTCCAGAGGTGTGGACTGGCCTGGAAAACTTAAGAGGACACTGAATTCAAGTCCACAGCAAAGGCAAAGAAAGTCTCTCATGAAACTGCAGCAGAATCTTCCTGGGCTCTCAACAGCAAAGGAAGATACTAATGTGCACAACTGCTTAAAGAACTCTGAATCAGAAAAAATAAGTAAGTATTGAGTAACCATATATTTTTTTAAAAATCATCCTGCCAACACCAGTATCATATTTACACAGCTGGGATGTGTTCATGTTTTGTAAGAAGTAGCATGAGATTTGGAGACAATCCAGAACCTCTCAACTTCTGAAGCTTCCTGTATAAAAGATATTTGCCATTCCACTAAGTCTGAGAAACACAAAGAAGTTAAAATGTAATCTGTTAAAAGATTAACTTCTTTAGGAAATCACTGCTTCATTGATGATACCCCATCCAAACTGGTGCTCATCAAAATTCCTTACAATGAGCACGCACTTCTCACATTTATAATGTGAGCATCCACATTTTAATATTCCATTCCGTTAACAGAAACAACAAAAAAAGGAAAATGTTAAAAAGGCTTATGCTTACCATTTCTGGGATCTCTAAAATACCACAAAGGATCACCTTTTTTCATAGATTTATACTATGAACTTTTTGATTATTTTTTTTTCCCATTGTCTCTTCTGATGAACATCAAATTCCTTTAAGACTGACTGCCTACTGGCTCAAAACCAAGATTAATTTTTTAAGGAATAAACTAAGAGATCAAGTACTACTTTTGATTTTTTTGAAAATAAACATTGTACCCTAAAATACTGGCATGTAAACCATCAGAATGAAGTAAACAATCTATGTCTTTAGCATAATAATTACGATATCAGCAAAACTAAACAGAGTACTCAATCATCATAAACAGCTGCCAGTTGTTCAATTAAGTTAATATATTGACACAGGATCACAGGGGAAAAAAAAATCCAACAAACCCAAACCAGAGATAGTACTTCTATCTGTATCTAGATTCTAGCTGAAGAGACATTAACTTAATGATGCAAATGCAAATTAAGTACATTGCAGAGATTGCATCAAGCACTTCCTAAACAGTACAGAAAAATATCTAATGTATCAAAGCAAATGAACTTAAAAGGATGCTTCTTGCCAACACTAGTACAGGAACTTTTCTAAGGCCCAGCAAATCATTATGCAAATTCATGCACAATTGTTTTAGAATGTTGTAATTTTCCATCAGAACATATTGTGTAAATAACAGCATAATACTGTTTGTCAGGGAAGATGTTAAAAGTGCAAACTCCTAAAGTTAACATAATTTTTAGGTTTATGTAGAGTATTACAACCTTTTTTATTTATTACAAAAATATTCTTATAGAACCTCATTAGAAAACTATGTTGGCTCTACACAGTAAAATCTGAACAGTTAAAAATGTATGACATCTTGAGAAATAGCTAACATAAATTTATTCAGTGTATCACATGCCACTACTGCCTTGCTGTGACCTCATTTTAATGACCACTAGAGGATGCTATGAGAACAATTAGACAGTAAAAAATAAATAGGACCATACTGTGCCTATAAAATAATTTCATTTACAGAAAAATGTCATTTATGAATTATTCCAAGGTTACTAACGTTTCAAATTAGGAGTTGTCTCACAAGCTTTGCAGACATTTGTCAAAAAAAGACTAACCTCAGAAATTCATAAACACACATGCCTTCAAAAATAACTGAAAAAAAAATGACAAAAAGTGAGTTTACATGCTTCTTTCATGTGCCAGAAGAGATTTATTATAGAAAAGGTTGCACTATTTAAAGCACTTTTGTATTTAAAACTAGGAAACAAGGAATAGCTTTCCAACCAAGTGTACAATTTGATGAATATCCCTTTCGATAGTGTAATTAATAAGAAAATAACCTCAGAATTACAGTTTTACAGATGATAAATTATTCAGTAGCATACTTACTTCATCCATTTTCATGCAAGTGCCAAAATCTGCCAGCTTCAGATGCCCATGTTTATCTAGAAGCATATTGTCAGGCTTTACATCTCTGTGTATCAAGCCCATCGAGTGAATTGCATCAAGAGCAAGAACAACTTCGGCTGTATAGAACTTGGCCCATTTCTCAGGCACATCGTAGTTGCTCATAAGGTTTACAAGATCTCCACCTGGCATGTACTCCATTACCATGTACAAGTATTTGTCATCTTGAAAGGCACAAAATAGCTGCAACATTAAAAAAAGAAAAAGAAAAAAACCAAAATTACTTCTCAGAGACAGCTAGGAAAGAAGAGTAATAAGGCACTTTAACCTGAAGTTTCATTAAACCTGAGTATATGTTTTCAAGACTAATGTAGAGTAACTTTATTTTTTTAGTTAAATAATCTACATTTTTATTAATTATAACAGTACTTTCAAATGTAATGAACTTCAAAAGCCCCTCATTTTAAGAAAATGAAAAAAAGATTTCCTGGTTATTTCAGGAGTGCAAGCTTCTACATATCCATGTTTCCCGGCATTAAAAATTATCGCTGAGTCAAAATTCAAAATACCAAATCTGAGCTAGGGAGCATCATGTATTGATCTGAAAATAGCACAACACTGCGTAGCATCTAAATCTCATCTCTGTACATCTTCACAAAAACATATGTCACTTCCGATTTTATCCTAAATCAACACATACACTGAAATAAGAAAAAAAAATGTTCCTGAAGACAGCTATAGCATAATACAAATAAATTACGCTTAACAATAAAATAATGGTCTGGTATAGGTTGCAGATTGTATGCTTGCCACTAGCACGATAGTGAAAGTAAGTTTAGCCATAGAGGGCTAAAGTTTTAGAGATTTCACTCAGCAATCACCAGGTCTGAAAACAGCCCAAACTAACAAAAAGCATTACTATCAACTGTTCAATCTGAAAGTCTCTCCTTTTATTTCTCATGGACTACTGCTCCTTTACATTAAAAATTAAGACCATTCACACCTTTAAGCTACCCACACAAAATTCAATTGCAAAAGAGGATGTGTGGAAAGGAGAAAAATCAAGAACAGGGAGTTTGTAGAGGAAGAGAAACCATGCAAGGCACGAACATTACTATTGAGATCTGACCTTTAGATAAAAATTAACTGTATATTACAGACAGAGGACCTATGTTATAAATACATAATTTAATACATATATATTGCATTGTATTTGTTTTACAAATATACAATATATATGGTAATGGTCATTAAAATCTAAATTAAAATCCAAAACACTCTCTATATTCTCACATGTAAAGATATTAATCTAACAAAATAATTAATAACAACACTATGCCTTTATACAGCACTCTCATTACTGCCCTCAAGGGCTTTCATTAAAAAAAAATAAATAAAAAAATAATCCGAATTATCTAGTACTCTGGTTTCCCTTGTTTTCCACAGAAAAAAGGCAGCACAGCAAAGCAGTGTGATCTGTCCCAGTTTCCAGCTCAGAAAAGGACCTACATTTTCTTAAAGCCATCTCAATGTCCTATCACATTGGACACAATCCCTAAATATAACACACTAATACACTTCATCACAGAAGGCATAATGACAAATGAATCAAAGTGCAGTTGCAATTTGCAAACACACACATTTATATCACAGTTGCTACACTTTCCTTTGAAAATTGAGGGTTGTACATTTCGTGTTACTCTCAGCTGCAAGTGAAAAGTAAAAATCATTCCAGGCAGCTACCGTCATTAGAACAAAAACAAAGAACTAAATAAAAATTCACCTATTTGGTCAAGTATTCCTGCTGAATATAGGTAAGAACAAAGAATATTCTCAGAAGAGCAAAACATCTAAATAAAAAAACTTTGTAAAGCATTTCTTGCATACATGAGGCAAAGCATTATGAAGAACATATGGAAACCTGAAGGCCAGTCTTTACTTATTAAATATATAGAAGCTGGCAATATATGTGAGAGCTTTTAAGTATATTAATTATTTAACAAACTGAAGTACTAACAGTTTCTCTACATTACTCATTTATTAATTGGTATAATTTACAAGTTACAACAAATTGCAAAATTCAGTATTTATTCTTCCCGAAGGCAAAATTTCTATGACAAACATGATAATACATGTCATGAGAGAGCTGCAAGCAACGGTGTTCAAAGCTAGATGAGGAAGTCAACTTTCCATTACTTGGATATTACGTCTAAGCTGACCACTAAACAGGAAGATGGTTTCAAGCAAACTACTGCTACATCTCCTGTCTTACAGGAGACCCAGAGTGTGCACTCATCCATCTACCAAATCACAGATGAAAAGAGAAGAACTATCAAAAGCACTCCTGCTACTAACTGCCTGTGATCCATTGACTGTATCATGAGGAAAGAATGGAAACAATGTTGACATTTTTTTCTATACAGATTTTTCTTAGTTGGAAAGGTAACCTCCCTATTCCAAATAATTATGTAGGTATTTCAAAAATCTGTTTAATTGTTTCATGATACATTTGTATCATTGTAAATGATTGTAAAATGTAAATCATTGTAGATTATTGTAAAATGTAAATTAATCTACTGCCTAACACAAATACATAGAACTCAGTGAAAGCGCTGCCAACAAGTAAAATCTGAACCTAACCATGATTTGAGCTTTGATGTGAACTCAAAACCAGCTCAAGATTGAGAAAAATATATGGCTTTATTATTATTATTTTACTACTACTCATCATCCTTACCTGAACCACCCACGGGCTGTTGGCGAAGGCCATGATATCTCTTTCTTCCCAGAAAAAGGCTGAGTCTGACCTCTTGATCATTTCAAATTTACTGAGTAGCTTCATTGCATAAACCTTTTGTGTCATTTTATGGCGAACCTGTTGGTTAAAATAGAAGAGAAACAATGTTTTTAAAGCACCTTGCAAAAAAAAAAAAAAAAAAAATCTGGCACAGTCCTGTGTGCAAACTGCTTTCTGGGATGCATTGCCTCCAGGTTTTCATGTACCCAGTTTTCCACACCGTAAAGATTTGAGAACTTCCAAACCTGGAAAGAAAAACCTAACAGCTGTTTCAGAAAAATACAGCAGGGTGGAACAAGAAGGATGCCGTATGAAGTAACACATGCCAGAGCCTGGCCAACTGCTGCAGCTGCTGCTGCAACCCCAGAAGAGGAGCTGAAGGATGTGCATCAGGCTGCAGGAGCTCTTAGGAGGTTCTACTGAAGATGCACCCATACAAGCACATACTCATTCACCATGGCTATGAAGATAAAAATGAGAGCTGACTCCAGTAGTCTGCTTACTCAAACTGAAACTAACCACCCCCTGCCCCAACAAAACAACCAACCAACCACCCCCCAAAAAACCAAACAAACCCAGCGCACAACTCAGAATGAGAAGAGTACCATCTTTCTCTAAAAAACTGGGCTGCTGCTCTTAACACTTCCCGAGTAAACGTGTGCACTTCAAATCACCCAGAACACACACACACAAAAGATTTCCGTTTACAGAAGAAAAAGAAAATGCTCATTAAAAGTTCCATTGTGTAAGGAGAAATAAAATGCAACTCTGCTTAGATTTTCTTATTTAAATACCATCTATCCCTGTATTTACTCATGTTAGAAATTCTGCAGGCAGCTCACTTCAGGCTCTTAACAATTCTTTTTTTTCCCTGAAAAAAAAAACCAACATTGCTCCAATTGCTGAAGTAGTTCTTAAATTTACTTTACATGGTGTAAAATTAATAACAGAAATCTTGTTGGAAAAATGAAATTAGAACTCTGATGAGAAAATCTGAAAATATTTTTGAAAACTTCATCTGAATACGGACATGAAACAAGATCCCTAAGGTACAGACTGTAAAGTCATTGCTCTGTTAATGAAACATTAGATTTTTGCTACTTTATGAAACAGCTACTAAATGACCAGGTTTTTAACATACTACAGTATTCCTTACTGATATCAGGGTGAGAAGCTGTAAGAAGTCTGAGTCAGCAGAAAAAACAAATGAACTGCATCTTAAGTTTCAGTGTATATTCTCCACATGGAAAAAAAAATGAATCAGTGGACTAATTTATGAAATCAGAACCAAATGGTTAAGATTTTCTGGTGCATTTAAAAGCCTCCCATTTAGTAAATTAAAACATTTCTCTCAACCTCTCAGTTTTACACAATGTCTGAGTTTCATTCTGCTACATGAAAGAATATTTAGTAGGTCCTTTTCCTGAACAGCTTATAAATGTTTCAGGTTCATTACCGCTGCAGTGCAAAGCTTCAGAGAGGCACCTATTTGGTTTACAAATATGGGAGCATCAGCCTCTTCCTCATGAGGAGCTGAAAATATTAATGTTGCTGAAACCAACAAGAATGACCCCTAGAAATAGAAGGGGTGTGAGTGTGTGTATGTGTGTAATCTTGGAAAGAGTGAGAACATGAACTGAAACTGGATTATTTATGAATTTACTTGAATTCTTGAAATTGGAGGGTTTTGCTCTCAAGATATAGGTACAAAAGTTTTAGCATTAGTATCTTGCATAATTTTACACTATCCAACAGCTTTCTATAAAGGCAGATCAAAACACCTCCAACTAAACACCAAAACAGAAATGCATTACCTACATGTGTCAACAACTCTATGAACTTGTATGTTTTAAGACACTAATAACCAGTAAGTGAAGGTGTCCTTAGAAAGGATTTTGAAAACTATCTCCTTCCTATTTACTAATACTACATGGATTACTTACAAAGACAAGGTGGTACATCACAACCTTTACCCCATAAAGCAGAGCTTTTGTAACCCTGCTCAAAACCAGAAGAAACATGAAGACCAGCAACCTCAAAAAGATACTCAATTGAAAGATGTTCAATCGAAGGTGCATTTTCTGTGACTGTTCATGTAAAGCTCCGCAACGTATTCAGTAGTTTACAATTCCTCAAATCGTAGTGTAATTCTTGCCAGTGTGTAGTCTGCACCACTGCCTTTGTTTACAAGAATAATTGTTTCCCACTATTTAGGGGATAAGTCAGAAAAGCCTGATGCTCTTGCATAGGAGAAGCAAAGTACAGGGCTAGAGGGACCAGAAACCAAAGTCTGTACACCTCTTGAGGGTGGTGCCAATAGGTTATTACTTGGCTAAATTATTTCTTGACGTATTTTCAACAGGGTTCATTCTCTGTACAAAAATGAAGGAACCAAAGCAACAACAAGCATACTGGCACACCCAAAGACTGGTGTCCTGGAACACCTTACAGGTGAACAGACCTACCAGCGATAATAATCCTTTATCACCATCATGGCAGCTGGAGATTGCCTATTTAGCTGCTAGCCACTGTGCTCTTTACCCAGACCTAAATTTGTGCATACGAATATTGGCTCATATAGCAGATTATTCATGTATTAAACTGTCACGATGTTTCAATTTCTTCCAACTGTTTAAATGAACTGCCAAATTTAAACTGCAGCTCACCACAGCTCACTCTCAAAATAGGTAGGAAAATCCCTTCATGCCATTAGCACTGAGTAACGTAGCCTTGCTTAACTTACAAAAATGCATAAAGAAGTAAGAATTTCCCGCTACTCTGCTTCATTAACCTAAGACTTTCAAAAAAAAAGTACATGCAAACTGAATCCCCAATTTCTACAGCATTCATGTCAGAAGACAATGTGTAAGCAAAACTATAACATAACCATTTGAAGCTATCAGACTGAGCATGCGTACTGATCATGGTACAATCTCTTTTATAAGAGAAAATGAAGATCGTAGAGTTGTGAAATGAATTCTAAAGTTTGAAATAATCACAAATGTCCTGAATTACTTGAATAAAACCCTAAGAAATTACTACAGATAGAGTATCAAAGTTCATGCCCTGATAAATCTTCAGGTAATATACCACAACTGCTTTATTTATATTTATTTATAGATATATTATATATAATTTGTATACAATATATAAAATTTCATATATACAAGAATATATAATATAAATATAATATTATAGATAATATGCATTTATATATTTTTTATATATATTATAGACCACAACTGCTTTATTTATGTTTATTTATACCACTACACAAGGTATACATCAGCAGTGGCTGGGTGACTAAACCTAATAGGGAAAGCAGTTAGTGGAAAAAAATAAACCAGAAGAAACCACTGATTTGCAGCACTAAGAAATCACATAGTAGACCATCACCCAAACCATTCTTTGCTACCCAAATACAAGAGCTAGCCTTGCATTAGTTTTCTATTTGAGTACATGATCTGGTCAGCCTGCTGTGTCACTGCAACATTACAGTGCCTTATGATTAGACCAGGGAAAAGGAACTAAGGATGTTTCAATTTCAAATCAATAGGACTTTTCTTTACTGAAAACAAACAAGAGGTACTCAGGATGTGCTTTCATAAATTACTGTTTGTGCATAAACCATAAGTAACATATTAAGCACCATAATTCAATTTTTCTGTCTGCCTTAGACACCAGTCATTTTTATTCATGGCACTGCGTAACAGAAGCAACCTGGCAGCTGGCAATTATTTCCTTTGCCTTCCCCATCACTACTGACCCAGCAAGGCCAGAGGCCAGAGCTTGAGAGTAGTTTAGTATGTCTGAAGTTACAAGGAAATTGTTTTTCCACCAAAGTCAGATGGCTCACTTGACTGGGCTGATTTTTTATTTTTTTTTTTTTTTTTTTTTAATTAATTTTTGAGGGGAAGGAGAAAGGAATAGTGAGGCTTTTTTAAAAAATCTAGCTATATGATACAACAGTAGAGAATGTGGCTTTTTTTCTTCTAGAATGTGGCTTTTTTTCTTCTAGGATCTGGAAAGCTGGTCTCTCCCACACCACTTCTTTCACAAGAAAAAGCCAGACTGGAGCAAAAAGCTTGGGGTAAAAATTAAATTAAGGAGGACATAGCTGACTATTTTATGCTGTACATGAATAAGCTTAAAATTACAGTCAACTATTTCTAATACATAACAAATATTTGTGCTACAAATATTTACGAACAATGGCACACACTGATAACATGACATTCATGAATTTAACCCATGTACTTCATCATGTTTTATTTATGGTTCTTTCTGCATTTAGCCCCCACTGAAACAAATTTCTATTCTGATCACAGAATGTGTTGCAAAATATTTTGATTACTGCAAATCCATCATCTGCAACTGTGGTGTTAACATTCTGAATAGAGCAGAAATAGATAGAGCTTAGCTCAATAGTTTAAACTTGTATCATACCTTGTGAGGCAAAAAATCTAGGTATGTATGCCCTCATCACCAGCTAATAATAGTTCAGCTCTCCTGCCATTTGTTTATTAACCTACTGCTTCTTAGGGGTAAACTGCATAACATTATGATTTATACTTGTATTTTTTTACATCCCCCCAAAAAAGTGTTAAGTTGGCAAGAAGTACAGAAAAGCTCTATATGAACACACAGAAGTTCCCTTTTAGAACCTAGCATTCTTAGCTTTTGCTATTTGGAGGCCTGAATGGCTTAGATAAAGAATTAAAAAATCCCTATAGGAATAATGAAAAACCAAAACAAAACCATCATTTTATGACCAAGTTACTATGCATTTTACCACAACATTATAATGATGAGACAGATGAGAAGTGTTTCTTCAGACCCCTCAAAGTACCTAACTGCAGTGCATACACTGAAAAATCAACTCCTTTAAACTGTGCATGACGCAGTGAATTATGAAAAAAAGTTTCCATTCTAAGCCAGAACAGAGAAGAATTTATATGTGAAATGAAAGGTTAAGAAAATGGAAATTATTCATAAAAACCTGTAGGCTCTTAGAAATATACGTATGAAAACAATGCATTTTAAGTTCTGAAGCACATTAAAAATGCAATTCTCTTGGATGCTCCCAGCAAATACATCAGCGTAACTTCCAAAAAATGCACCTGACTTCTATTATGGGGATCTTCATCTCTCCCTCCCTGCCTCAACAAATGAGGAACTCTGGTCCTTACAGCCTAATTCTTCAATGACTTCCCATGCAAGTGCATGAAAAGGAGCATCTCTATTAGCTGCTGTAAGTGGATATACATATAACAATAAAAATGTCTAATAGAAGACTTTAAAACAAACCATCTGACGAACTGTCAGTGGAAAGACAAAGAGTAGA
>JBCJKH010058565.1:23759-35241 GCA_039877255.1 Loriculus beryllinus
TTGGACAAAGCCTTGGGTGCCATGGTTTAGTGTGAGGTGTCCCTGCTTATGGCAGGGGGGTTGGAACTGGATGATCTAAAGGTCCCTTCCAACCTTCACTATTCTGTGATTCTCTGATTCTTTATCTACTTTCTTATGCATCTGAACAATATACAAAGATGACAGCTAGCTAGGAATTCCTGTAGTTATCAAGAAGTCCAGTGAAATACCACTTCCCATATATTTCCTCCTTTGTGATATTACCATGCCTTCTATGGGCCAAAACTTTATTTAATTCTACCAAGAGGTAGAAGGGAGAGCAAACATTCAGTGGGTCTAACCAGGAGGCTTCTTTATGCTTCAGAAACAAGGACTGAGGTGATGATCTTCAGTAAAAGTCCATCAGTAGATCAGAAAGGTCCACCCTATGGTAGGGCAATAAAGCTCACTCCAGCACTGTATAATTTGTTTACACAGCAGCTCTGGATTAAGATTGTCAGCTTAGTTTTTTAAACACCTTCATCCAATCTTCATGAATGGTCACTGCTGTGCTATTCACTCAGATCTCCAGAAACAGGAATCACAACAAGAGGTCTTATTACTGATTGTGGAAAACAAAACAGAACTCCTCTGTAGTGGAAGTACCCATCAGCTGTCTGATGTCATGAGCTCCACGGGTGTCTGCCAGCGTGATCTTAAATGGCTGCCTTCCAAACACATGTAATTTGGTCTAGACCCCAGCAGCCAACTCTTTTTGTGCAAACTAGATCTATAGCAACTGCCAAACTCTTCCACAATTGCATGGTGCACAGTATGTCCATCCCACTTGTAGATAAACAGCTCTCCTATCACTGCCCTGTTTAGGCTTAGGTGCAATGACAAAACATTCTGCTAATGAAAACAAACCACGACACTCAATCCTACCTTCCCACTGGCTGAGAGTGAAATACTGCCATGCAAAGTAGTTCTTGCCACCATTTTAATAATGACAAAATGATTCCAAAAGCTAATCCTTGGCTTGAATAAAGTTTGCTAATCCACTTGTTGCGTCACTTGTGTACAAAGAGGAGGCTTGTCTTTATCAGGCTGTAATGTTATATCAGATACTCACAGGAAAAAGCATCTTTATCTATTCCAACCCCCAAAATCAGCATAATCACAGAAGTAATGCTCTCATACTGGTAAATGTTGTAGGGCCTGTCCTCAGGAACAGCTATTACAGGATTACAGAATATTTTCTACTTTTAAATGCATGTAAGACATCAGGAAGGACAGTGACTTACATTCATCCTCTTTCTGTCAGGCCAATTACAGGCTCTACCCCCTACTCTCACCAAAACAAAACCTTTCCAGAAGCAGAGCAGAGATGGCCTCTGGTAGCTCTCTCCCAGGCTTCAAGCTTTGCTGAAGAACCTTGGCCCTGGCTGCTCATGGGCTACTGAAACTCAGCTGAAGTAACTTCTGCAAATGCAATTCAGTGCTGACCCAGTCAGAGGCCTTTATTGTTCAAGCTCCCAACTCCCACTGCACACAGCAGCTAATACTAAGTCAGACTTCAAGGCAAGTAGCATCACCAGTGCTCTCTAGAGACTTGAATGAACCTGCACAGAGTTCAGGGTAGTAACCTGGTAGCTATGACTTCCTGCCTTTTACAGGTGATGGACTGAAAAGGGAGAATTCAGTAAATCAGCCAAGGACAGGTTGCAGAACTGTGTTCAGGATAACACTCTCCCTCAAGTTCACAGTCCTCTCTAGTTGCCTCTGCTTGTGTTACACCTCAGAACGCTTCATGAACTATCCAGGAGGGTATCTGAAGATGAAGGATGGGAGAAATTGGTTCTTAAGGAAGCACACTGTCATCCAAACTTGTGCAATAATGGAACGGTATTGCTGGGACCAGGGTAGGGACAGGAGCAGCTGCTCTGAATATTCACATAATCAAGATGTCCAAATGAAAACCTGTGGTTGTAACGGTTGCCATTTCTGCTTGCTAATTTTCCCCCTGTTGCTGCATACATAACTCAGCCTGCCTGACGTGCATATGTACATGACAGTTTAGTACTTGTCAGAGCACTTACAAATCTTTCTGTGGTCAAAGGATCTCCAGGCCCCTACAGAGATGCCGTACTCTTTGTTTAGATAACATACACAAGGCTTAAAGGCAGCTCCTCCCAAAGGAATTAAAAAAGAGGCATGTGAGTGGGGAAAAGAGGAGAACTGAGGCACAGAGTTCAGGTAGTGTGTTCACAGTTGTACAGCAAGCTTGGAGAGAGTAGGGAATTAAAGCCAGACTTTTCCAAGCCTGGCTCAGTGCATTAACCACTAGACCCTCTTTACTCCCACTTTCAGTTGCACAGCAAATTGAAGCACTGAGCTAAATACTTGGAAGGGAGCATCAATACTGATGGATCACTTAATTTCCTGATACCTCAAATCATCACTACACACATTGTGGCCTCTTGCTCCGCAATGTATACAATATATATACTCTATTTTCACAAAGCCACAAGTAATTGTTGGTTCATCTGTTAAGAGTATTTTGGCTGAATAGAGGGGGTTTTTGTTTTGTTTTTGTTTGGAAATCCTGCCAAGAAACCCTCTTTGGTGGATAGTAACACATTTAGAGACTTGTTACATTATAAGTTAAAAGGAAAACTTCATTAAAAATTAAATTCAACAGAATGGAGTTGGCTAAAGAATCAGAGCATCAAAGAACGGGAATCTTTCCCAGTAAAGCCGAAGTTACTGCCCAGAGTCCATGGCAAACAATGGAAGTATTCATCAGTATTAGTGTACCTTCTCCGCTGTATGTTTGCAGGAGCATAGGAAAGCAGAGCTGGCCCTGGTATCAACATGCTAACCCTATCTTAATAAAAAAATGCAGTCTAGAGTCAGTCACAAGGTCCACAATGTATTTCAGATTTCAGCCATGCTTCACAAGATCAGGCAGATTTTTTGTGCTTCCTAAACACCTTCAGGGATCAGGTCACAGGGCTTCCAAAAAAATCTCTTTTGAAGAATTTAAGTGAACCCCTGAGTTTTACATATATCCATGTATACACACACAGAGATACCTAGTGTAAATTTTCAAGGCTTTCAGGAGACCTGTGTACATACAGTGGGCTGCCAACACGAGCCAGAGCCCACAAACCCCAACTCTAAGAGACAGTAAATATCCCTGTTTCACTGCTGGAACAGCAGAGAGCAGCTTACCATGATTGACCCACTGACCTGGGGATCTACAGGTCACTGAAACCTCTCGAGATGGTTTTCTCTCTTGTTGTTGTCTTCTGCTGTAATAGAATCACAGAATCATAGAATAGTTAGGGTTGAAATGGACCTTACGATCATCTAGATCCAACCCCCGAACAATTTTCATTTGAGTGCATACAAGATACTCCATGATTGGAAGATTCCCTTGGTTTAAAATGGAATCCAAGTCAGCTGCAAGTACTATCAGCAGTCACCAGCATTGAGCTGCAACAGTTCCACCATCTCAGTAATCTAGCCAACTCCTTTCAGATTGTGGTTGAACCACAGCTGTTAAAAATACTTCTCAATGGGAGTCAATTTAACAGTGAAAGGGAAGACAGGCAACCATCATTTTCTGAATTTACAAGAAAGCAGAACACTTCTGTGGATACTCCTGCAGGTGTGTTAACTATGGGTTGGAAAGTCATTTGCTTCTCAGTTGTCAGAAGACCTAAGCCCACCTCGGAAACAAAGCTGATCTTGAAGAGGGATCAGTTGATGAAATACTATGGCCCCTTTCTAGCTGGTGACCTCTGTGAAAGGACCCAGTTCCCTGCATCACACAAAGTCAGTGTTGCTGTTGGGAGCCAAAGGAAAGGATCAAGGTTTGAAATATTCATGAGAAGAATTCAGGGGAGGTTTAGACTGGATATAAGGAAGAAATTCTTTACTGTGAGGGTGGTGAGGCACTGGAATGAGCTGCCCAGGGAGGTTGTGAATGCTCCATCCCTGGCAGTGTTCAAGGCCAGGTTGGACAGAGCCTTTGGTAGCGTGTTGTAGTGTGAGGTGTCCCTGCCCATGATGGGGCTGGAACTAGATGATCTTAAGGTCCTTTCCAACCCTAACTATTCTATGATTCTAAGAGTAATTCTTTCAGTTGCAACGCCAAAATATTACCAGGTTAAAACTTTTACAAAATTCTCATTTCAGAAATCCTTTTTTCTTTTCTTTTTTTACGTGTAAATTACAGAAGATCTGCAGCACTATTTTTCATTCTTTCCCATCTAGTATAGAAACAGAAGTCATATGGGTGATTCTTGAGAGAAATGCACAGCCTTCCAATGTGTGAGCCAGAACAGTCAGCTCTTACATGCTTTTTCTAAAGTTCAGTGTGTAAGGATGAAGTGCACCCCTTAAAGCTCTTAATTAACTACTGGGAATTTTTCTTTTAATATATCTCAGGATTTTCTTAAACCAGTATCTGGCTATTTCAACTGTAAACTGTTCAGCTGGTTTCTAAAAAAGTCAGTAATAAAATTGTGAAAGTATATTTTAGGGTTTCAGCCATTGCTGGTAGCCTGCAGGCCACATCAGATGCTTAATAATATTTACTACAAAAATGGAAAGAACTTTGATTAGAAGGAGTGATAGCCTTCAGAAAAGGCAAGGCAGACAGTGAGAATGTTCAGGGGCTGCAGAAAAAAACAACTGCTCCCAAAGTTGAGTTGTTTTCCCATAACTGCTAGTTTTGATGGCAGAAGATAATGGTCTTCTGATTAGGAAAGTTTCTAAGTTTGTTCAAATGAAAAATAGAATAATAAATGTAAAGGTGAACCTGAACAGCCTACAAAAGTTACCGATACTGTCATTTTTAGTTCCTTTAGATAGGGTTTTTCCCTCACATCACACATACAGTGCACAGCTTCAGTTAACGAAATTACTTACAATGGCTGTTCCTTACCCTTTCTTTCATAAATATCTGCTTGAACTCCTTTAAACTCAAACTGAGAAAAATCCCAAAGTATACTTCTCCTTTCTAATCCACTGTTTCTTTCTTACTGTTTCCAGTGACTTCTCCAAATGAGACTTTACTGGCAACTGTAAAGCTGTATGTCCAGCTATGAGGCTCTGCTAAATCTCATGGAGAACTGAATTCCAAACATAAGAACTCACCACAAATTACTACACCAGCCACCATTTAACTGAGTACCAGAGCAACGGAGGGCAGACACACATAGCTCTTACCAGTAAAGTGTTACTCTATTTCTCTCTTCACATTTTAAAGCAAATAATCCACTATTTTTGCAAGGGAAAAAAAATGTTTATATACATGGATAAAAAACACTTTAAAAGACAAAATACAGCTAACTCTGATGTTAAGTCTTCCGTTTTCATACATTAAATAAATTCCAAGATCCTGTCTACAGTTAATTTGGGAAGAATCACAAACATTTACATAAATATTCAAAAATGCACCAACAGATTTTAAGGTACAATAATTTAGACTTAAAAAAATCAACAGAAGACGTCTCTGCTAGATTAAACAAGACTGTATAGACAATGTTGACATTTTCAGTAATTAAATCCTGAAGAATAGTAACTGGGATATATTCTGCAAATTACATCACTGCACATACTTGAAAAAAATAACATAAAACCAATTTTTCCAACTGCAGTTGGAAAAAATACAATCTACAGCTGCTATTTTCCAACATATTTTCAGCAATACAATCAGCCCCCAAAACAAAATTTCTCTGTAATAAAATACTACTGCATTTCTGACCACCCAGCTTCCTATGGCGAGCCCATAATGTGGTCACTTAAGAGCCACTCCCAACTTACATCTATTTAAGAAATTATCGATGTTCTTGTTCTTCCTCAGTGCTGGATAATCCAGGTCAAGGACCAAAGAATTCAATCCATCCTGGGGAAAAAAAAATAATAAAAAAAGTTGAGTTCTAAAGTCTTTATTAACAACTTTCTCAAACCTACTGCACCAAGACTGATGATACATTATTCCAAAACGCATTACACACTCCTAGCAGGCAAATCAAACAAGCTCTCAAGTGTGTTTATAAAGCACCAAAGGAGCTAACACACACGGACTGACTCCAAGTTGGTCTATAAACAGTACAGACATTACCATAGATTAGTGTGGCGCTGGGACTTAAATTGGAGTATTAGTTTTAATCTTCACCGGTAAGTAATCTTACTCATTAAACACTGATTTAAGATATTAGAGTCAATCTGTGTTCTTACTTCCATTACACTTTTCCTGCATATTCAAAACCTTCATGTTTGTATTACCCGTATTATTGCTTTGATCACAGTCTCTATTTTCTCATTCTCAAAAACCATCTGCACATTCTTCTCCTTGGAGGCAAGACAGAACCTAAACTTAACATGACAATTCAAGACATAATTGAAGTTTACAAGACTAGATTACTTTTTCTAAGCCACCTAAGAGAAGACAAGTCAGAACTCTGCATGCCATTCTGCCACCAATTATCAATGCCTCCACAGAAATTAATTGAGATTTCTTCAAACAGCAAAGGATGAGATCACCAAAATCTAAATTAAAAATAGCATTTTAAACGCCTGTTACAAGACTTAATTCCACCTTCAGCAACCTACAAAAACTTAAAAACCTGCTCTTCAAAACACAAAGCCCTTTCTAGTTACACAGGGAGAAATAAATATTAGTTTCAGGTACTAAGAAGAGCTAGAGACTCCATTCATACTCAGGACCTCCAGTGATCTGCTTGAACGGGCAGCTTTGTTCATTGTTCTAAGGACAAAAGCTTGCGACTGTTTCTCCAGGTTTTTGAATCTTGACAGGGCATCACAGAGACTTAAGTCAGAGGCCGCATCGCATTTATTAATAGACTGCCAATAGAACTAGGCAGTTTTTCAGTCCTCTTAATAACTGATGCTACAGCTAAAATCCTGCTGATTTGTTTCTATTTTCTTAATATATCTGGGAAGAGGTAATTTTTTGCAAATACCACTAAAATTTTTTAAACTCATTCTAAGAAAGCATCTATGCAAATAGAGCTCAAGGCAAGGGCCATAATTATCAAATACATTTTGAACGCCAGACTGTCCTAAATAAGCACATACACAGATAAGGCTACCTCATGTGTGGAGATGTTGCTTTTCACCACAGAAAGAATTCATGATTAAGCACAGCTTAAAAATTAAGTTACTTGATTGCAATTTTTTTTTTTTAATTTAACATAACAAATGAAAGTGTCTTGGCAAGTGTCACAGACAAGCTGACAAAGTACAGGTTAGACAAGTAAAGTGGATTAAAACCAGGTTGAAAGACCAGGCCCCGAAGATCATGATTAGTAGCACCAAGTCCAGCTGGAGGCCAGGCACTAGTAGTGTGCCCCAGCACCCAGCACTGGGGCCAGCACTGCTTAACATCTTCATTACCTTCATTACATCTGCTGCACCCTGCAGACAATACAAAACCAGGGGTTAAGGGGGGGCTGACACACCAGAGTACTATGCTTCCATTCAAAGGGAGCTCAGCAGGCAGGAGACCTAGACAGAAAAGAGTGTCCCAAAGTTCTTCAAAGGGAAATGCCAAGCTCTGCTTCTGGGGAGGAATAATGCCAGGTACCAAGTACAGGCTGGGGGCTGACAAGCTGGAAAACAGCTTTCCAAAGAAGGATCTCAGGATCTTATTGGACAAGCTGATCATGACCCAGCAATGCATTCTCACAGGGGAAAATAAAGACCAATAACCCCTGCGCTGCATTAGAGAAAGCACTGTCAGTAGGGAAAGAGAGATGATACTTCCTCTCTGCACAGCACTGGTTAGGATACACCTGGAGTGCAGTATCCACTCCTGGACTCCCCACACCAAAAGAGCAGGGACCTAAAGGAGTGAGTCCAGCAAAGGGCCATGAAGATTAATGCACTAGAGCATTTCTTATTGGAAAGGCTCAGAGAGCTAGGACCCTTTAACCTGGAGAAGACTTTAGCACAGGGGATCTCATCAGTGTGTACAGATATCTGATGGAGGGAATGAAGAAAAGGTAGTGCTCACTGACAGGACAAGAGAACAATGGATACAAGCTTAAAATATAAGAAATTCCACCTGAACAAAACACAGTTTCCTGTGAGGATTATCAAGCACTGGAACAGACTGCCCAAAGACGTCATGGAGTCTCCATTGGTGGATATATTCAAAACCTGACTGGACATAATCCTGGGCAACCTAACCTAGCTGGCCCTGCATTGAGCAAGGGATGCTGAACCAGATGATCTTAAGAGGTCCTTGCCAACCTCAACCACCCTTTGATATATACCGAAGGTATGTATTTACACTGCCACAGAGAGAAAAGGTAAAATTTTACACTTTGATCTATTTAACATGAACTGCACTATGAAGGTCTCATATACCATGTATTAGAACTTTCTTACAAAAAGAAAGAGAAAACAGTGTTAATAATCAAAAAGGAAAGTCAATTAAGAAGACCTAGTTTCTTAATTACTTTAAGAACAATATTTATAGGCATTATTTCAGCCTTGACCACAACTGCTCCTGCATGACCCATCAAAGATAAAGGAGTAATGCACTAGGCCATGGTACTCATTTTTCAGGTGTAGAAGCACCTAGTCTTAAATTTAATGACATTTTACAACAATGCAGCAAATCCAAACCAAAGTTAAAAAAAAAAAAAAAGTTAAATGTTTATGGATTAGTCCCTGCACGAATTGCACAGGAACTACCCAATAACCTGGGCAAACACAACAGAAGGTATTGACTTCAGGTGACTTTCCATAAAATAATAGAATCTGTAATACCAAATTAGCAAATACTGCCTTCAGAAAAGGGTATCTCTTTCTGTAACACAGTGTGTCAGCAGGTATATCCTTCTTCACCTTGCAACTGCAGAAAAGAACCATACGGAATGCCTTGACGGAGAACAGTTGGGCCATCTTCTATGATTTTACCTAGCACAGTAATGTCTCAATTCCAATTAGCTGGTAGCCTACACACCACACCCAACTCAAACACCACATATGACTTGAAGCTACGCTTTCATTAACACATTTGCAACATAACTGCATTAATATACGACTGTATTTTACGGTATCAATTTACCGTATCAAAGTAAGGGTCTTTCTTACTCTTTACAATACCTTAATGCTATTAGAGTTTCACAGTTAGTCCTGAACATATTTTTTTCAATGAGTTACAGTTGTTGTTTCTACTGCACAGATTGAAAAACAAAAACTGGCTCTCTAGAGCTCTGAGCACCTTCTTACTCTCTCTTCACAGTCTAACATCTTATTTATCATTCCTTTTATATTCTTCTCCCATTGCTATTGAAACAATATTTTAATGTTTTAATGATCGCTAACAACTCTGTAAACATTTTAAGGGAGATGTAAAAGCACTCTGCTAACACAAATCAACAAGGCACATCTTTGGTCTTTGTTTTTGGGGGCTGAGGGGGAGAGACAGAGGAGCTAGTCACCTGACACTTTAATGCTTTTCATGCAAAGGTATTTTAGATGTTGACCGAGTAAAACATTTATAGCGTGCTTTCCTTATGCACGAAGTCAGGGAAAAGAATAAAATTATCATCCCCAATGGATATTTTAATAAAGTTGTATTACAAGGTCCAAAACAACTGTAACTTCCAATTTAAACTGAGCTGTATATTATCATTGCAGACGTCACTGCTTTTCCCCCGCGTCATTTTGATTCCATGGCCTTTTTGTGGGCTATAAATACCAAGAACCATATTTGCAGCTAATTTTATTAGCTCTTTCTGCCTCCTTTTCATGGGCTTCTGGAAACAATTTTCACAAGTAGCTATTAATGAACAGACATTTGAGAACAGCACAAGTGCCTGTTCTTAACTATTTGAAGTGTCCTAACTCTTGAGGACAGTCAGCTACAGCGGGCATCAAAGAGAGGTGATTAGTATCAGCACCAGGAAGAATAGAAAGTGTTAATTATTTTTATCCCTGTGAAAAACATTATTATCACACTCTTTTAAAGAAAATATATTAACCTCTTGAACATAATTTTAAGGTAAGGGATTTCAAGTTCATATCAACATGTAGCTTATGAAAGACTTGCTTGCACATTAGCATTTTGTCAAGAGTTCTTTCCTTGAAGCTTTACATTTTCATTAAGAGACATAGTTTCCATCATTTAAGATGAAAATTACGCTACAATTAAGAAGCTGGTCAAAAGATTACACAGTAAAACAGACCGTTCAAACTGAAGAGAAGCAATCCAGGAAATGACATCTCCTCTGTCTCGGCCTCACAGATAAGTCACTTCAAGCAGGAAATGTGCTATTAAAGGGATTTCACTGTTCGCTTCCTCTTTCTCCTATTACAAAAGGCTCAGAAGCTAACAGGCCAAAAATAGCAACTTCCAAACAAATGCAATGCTGGTAAAGACAGCTCTGCCTCCATCAAAAGCCTTTTGCTCATGCAAACATGCCAAAATGTTCTCCACAAATTGCTCCAAGAGAAAAGTCCAAACTTGATATTTTTGCAACATCCTCATACACCAGGAAAAGAGCTCCTGGCCACTCGTGGCAGCAGCCACCACCCCCAGGGAAAACACAGGAGCCTGGCTTTCCCAGCAAACAGCCTGCAGTGTTACAGACATGAATGAACTGAAGAAAAAACAAGCAAGAAAAGTTCATGATACAGGAACTAAATATTTACGATCTCCTGTGACAAAAGGGACATCAGTAGGGAGAACTAATGGCAGCTGCTCAATAATGAGATCGGTGTTAGTTCCAGGCAATCCCATTGAAGCCCTCACCAAATTAAATCATGCTGTGCTGTTACAAATTTCTGAAATTAAACCATGTATTTGAATCTGTCTAACATTGATATGCACATGTAAAGAGGGTGTCACAACAGCTTTGGCTACTCTGATTTATTCTTCGCTTTCACAATGAGAAAAACATAAAACTCAGGATGACTAAAGAATAAGATGACTGAACAGAAGAGGTGTCAGTTTCTTCAGGAACCAATTCGTAACCCTGCAATAACTGGAAAATATGAGAAGCATGATCCAGTGAAAGATGTCTCTTCCCATGGTGGACAGGTTGGACTAGACGATCCTTCAAGGTCCCTCCCAACCCAAACCCATGCTATTCTATGAGAAGTTCACTAAAACATTACATATATGAAAAACAAAACCCTATTGATTTTCCCCTCCAAACCCTCAAATTAAATTTAATAAAATTTTATTTATAAATGCAGCAGAAAGGAAGAATAGTCTGTAACTTCAGATTACATTTTTCTAACTTGACCTACATACTTTTAAGGCAGAACTTCCTAAATCTATGCACACAGGAGCTACCTATCTAATGACGTCACCAGTATTAAACCCCACTACATTCTTCTATATGTGAAATGGACGCTTAAATAATTCTGATCTACTTTCGGATACAGGGTGAACAGATCAGTAAGAGCATACACTACAAAAATAACTGAAAGGTTACATTTAAGATAAATATACCATTTTCCCCATCTTATA
>JBCJKH010058565.1:35341-46197 GCA_039877255.1 Loriculus beryllinus
CTTATACTATTACGTATCATTATGATATATTGCAATTAATTTTCCCCTCACTTTAGCATAATTAGTACGTGAAGGAGTAATTCAGGGCATGATAATGCAGCCAACATTTACCATCACAAGGTCTTGCTATTCCAGAAGTTCTTTAATAGTTCAATATTAATTAACAGATTTAACAGTATTATGTACAGTTTAGAAACACAAAAGCAACTGTTGTCCACAAATATGCAACTACTTAACAATAGCTTTTACTTACAATCTGATTTCTGCATATGAAAGTAAACAAATATTGGCTGAAACAAAAAAGGCTGAAAAGCTTTTTTAATGCTGTCTCTTACTGAATAAATGCAAATTTTTCTTCATCATACAAGCAATACTCCTCAAGGAATGTCATTTCATGTGCTACATCCTACATGTGGATTTTAATGGTTTTATACAATTTACCTTGCTATTACAGTGTCAAACTGTTCCATTGTAAGGATAGGATGACAACAAACCAAAAAGAGCTTTATTTTTAAATACTAACAAAGTAATCACAAAATTGTTCATGATACTACAAGAAGAACTTTAAGGAACAACACAATGGAACAGCAAAAGCTTGCAAATAAAGATCAGAAAGGCAAAGGTGTATAATGACCTGCAGTTTACAATGGACAAGAGGAAATAACGGAACATATTTTATATAAGAACGATTAAAACAGAAGTCCATTAAGAGTTAAAAAGGACAAAGAGAGCACAGAAGGCTTAAGTTTTCCATGCTTTCCTCAACAGTTTTTGGGGTTTTTTTACTGGTACCTATCTGGATGTATTTACAAGGGATAAGAACAAAATAATCCTATTTACAAGGGATAAGAACAAAATAATCCTAAAGAAAATCACTACACGTGCAGAAACATGCTGAGGAAGCAAGATCAACTGAAATTAAGTCTAAAATTTAAGGACACTGTCTTAATCGATTTTCTTTGAGAATTCAGGAGAACAGGAGAAGTTATCAGGACAGAAAAGGACAAATCAAAGCAGTACTGTAACGGGGGAGGGCTTTCCAAACTATGTATCAGAATACTTGGGGAGAAGGAATTAGAACAAGACAATCAATTTGTAAACACCAAGAAGATTAACATTCAGGGTTTTAATTTCTTTTTTTTTTTTTTTTGCATTCTTCTCAAAAATGAAAGTATCATGTAGCTGATTTCTGGCAGATTATATGATGTAATGAATAAAGCAAAGCCTCTTAACATACGAATCAAACACAAGACTCTTCATTTACTTAGAAAAGTAAAACAAAAAAAAAATACAGTATAGGAAATCATGTAGAAAATGTCCAAAAGTCAATTATCAAGACTTCAGTAATTATCAGGACCTGGACGAGTGAGTAAAAAAAACCTCCCCTGGGTCTGTCCTGTTCTAGTTCTACAGAATATTTTCATTACCACAATAAAGAACTGAATAAAAACCCACATCTATTAAGAGCAAATAAAAATCAGCAAATGATACCAAGCTCATTCTTCTGAGCATCTTCTTTATTGCATTTAAATTTATCTCCAAATGAAGAAAAAAAAAATACAATCAGATGCAAAAAGAGAAGAAAAATCTCCACCAACATCAAGCTTTTGAAGTAAAGGCACAGAACATAAAAAAGGAAATAATAAACAGGAAGATAACAAAAAGACACAAGGTACAGCAGACCAGACGTCCAATCTAGGATGTATAAACAGGAGGTGCATTGTATAAGACCTCACAGGGAAATAAGGTTCTTCTGTAAATAAAGATCAGAAATCATTTGCTGGTATTGTTACAGACTAAGCCAGAATACTGTGTCCAGCTTTTTGCATCCCTGCACAGAGGACTGCAAAAGACAAGATAGAGAAGAACTGAAGGGAAGTTAACAAGAGCAGGGAAGTGATTAGCAATCTGTGCTAGGGAAGACTGTCAAGACTTGAGACTTTAACCTTAAAAAAAAAGGTTAGCCTAATAAGACAGGACAACTTCTTTCAGAAAAAAAAAAATAATGGCAGTTATGAGCAATGATGATGGACATTTCCGCACATCCCCAGGAACAATGTGATAAATGAGCTTATTTAATGAAATTAGTGAAGATTTACATTACAGATTAGGAAAAAAAGTCTAAATAGCATTAGTGAGGTACTGACTTAATAAACTTACTCAATGAAGCTGAGAGTTCACAAGTTAGAAAAATATTTATTACAGTAGATGCATCTGTGGATCCTGCCTCTGTGAAGAGGACTTTACTCATTACAGCCTAAATTCCTTGACAGCCTACCTGAAAACCTTTCATAAATTAACTGAAGAAACAAACAAAAGCAGTAAATTAAGCCAAAGAGTGAAAACTGAGACTATGAATATACAACTTAATCTCTAAAATATTATTCACTTAAAAAAAAAACCAATGGATTGACACTTAACCATTACAAGAATGCACATTTTCTTCCCAAATCAGTTCTTGCTATTTTCTCCTTAAGCCTTAATAAAATCAAACTAGTCTTGTGTGTCTTGCTGGTTATCACTGCAGCCGTGGGAAATTGAGTAGCTCAGCACAACATACTTTCATGTGAAATCACTGTACATTTCCAGGTTCTTCAAAATCTACCTTTGATTTTAGAATTTGTATTGTTTTCAAAAAATTACTGTGCACAGAAGCCCAGAATTGCAAATCTGTTAAAATAACAGTGGAGATAATTTCTGATTTACTGGAACCTTCCAAGGCCTTTATCAGCAAGCTTAGCTCTTCAACAAGAAAGCAATAAATGTCTAGTAATTTTGACTGTTAACTTTCCCACAGCAAGGCATTTATGATCAGTTCAGATGAAGACTCCTAGGTAATCAAGTAGAATAGTACAAGAACTGGAAAAAAGCTACAAGTGCACCAAACACCAAACCCATGTCTGGAATTGGTTCTCTTGACACCCTGAAAAAGTGTAATTACCTGCTGTTTCATAAAAATACAAATGCAAGACACAGCTTCTTATTAATTTCTCTTTTCCTAATCAGGGCATTCTAGGGCTACAAATGAAGTAACAGAACACACATAAAAAGCCAGGAAGCTCATCTGTGGTAGAGGTAGGACACAGACGTACAGTCAATTCTTAAAGCCATGTTTTCACAGAAGGCCATCCTTGTTCCATATTAAATAAGAGTCCTGCTTCTCCATTATTAAAATTATTTGGTTTATCTTTCTGTACCCTCAAACAATTCAGTGTGTCAAGTTTGTTTCAGCAACTAGCAGCTGCATGTTCCACCATCAGAGTCATTTATTCCTCCATTCCAATGTCAGCTTATTTTTGGATAAATATATTTCTTACACGTTCCTTCATATAATGCAGATAGCTTTATCATATATTTTTACTAATTTATTTAGACAAATAAGATGCAAGAACACAACCTAATTACTAGAAAAGACACTTGTTAGAGTAAATAACAAAAGTGAGAACAACCTGGTTTACAGTACCTGGAATTCCAAATAACAAGGCTTGAAAGGAAAATCAAGATACCATCTAGAACCCTTCTCCGCAAAAGCATGATTGACTAGAAATAAAAGGACTTGTATTTTTCTTATTACTGATTCAGAACAAATGATTACAAAATTTCCCTGTACTAAAAATATCAGCAACTATTTAAAATCTCTTTAGCACATTTTAGCACAATAAATAATAGCCTGCCTATCATGTTATCTCCTGCCTACTTCCATACTTGATATCTGCAGTGTATTCTAATCAGCTGCACCACGTGTTTCTTAAAATATAAGTGCAGTACTCCACCAGAATTCCATGAGTCTGAATTTCCAGTTAAAAGCAATAAATTAAAATGAAATAATCAAAATCACATCTTAATTTTGCAATACAGAACTTGGGTGCATTATGGAGAAAAAGGTTTTGGGGTTTTTTTTAGAGATACCAAGTCAAATCTATCAGGTACCAGGATGTGCTGGTCCATACACTAGCAGAAAAAGGCACCATTTGTACTCCAGGTGAAAAACATATCAAGTCAAATAAAAATAGTAGAAACGGAGAGAAGTCCTATCACTTAGCTGATGCTCACATCAGCTAAATCACACATGGACATGTTTTGTGAAAAACTGCTGGGAATGTCAATGGTTGTAAAAATGATTGCTGGAAGAAAGGGAGTTTGCAGGTAAGAGACAGCAGTAAAGATTAAACACACACAGAAAAAAAAAAACATGGAAGGGGTAAAATTTGATTTTAAATAACAATGAGTCAAAAGACCTTGTTCAACCTTATACTACTCTTGGTCAACTGTCTACTGATATGGACAATTCTTCTAAGATTATCTTTGAATGAGTAGCTTCCTAATGACACGATAAAAAAACTAACGTGATTTAAACAAAATGAGTATGTATATCCATTTATATCAACCACCAATATCTAAAATAAATATGGCAGGAGTATCAACATCAAGAAAACATGCCTTTTTTTTCTTTTTTTGCAATAATATACATGCATTATTGATTGGTAAGTGGACAGGTTTTTAACTAAAAAAAAATCCAAACAACTAAGCAGCCCTAAAAATTTGCTTCCTCACGGAATTAGATTTAACAATAAAGAAAATTATTAATAATAATTTAAAAATATGTAATTAGTAAACATACAGCATTTTCATGAAATAATGAATACTACTAAGGCTGACATTCTTGAAAGTAGTTGTATGTGTTCACAATCTTTGTTAATACAGACTTCTCTTTTAGTGATAAATAAGGGCATGCAAAATGGACAAAAAACCCCACACTGTCATGGAATCTGTATGAATAAATGTATGTTAAGTTTGGTTTTTTGTAGGACAGTATGTTCACATGGCACAATTCCCATTTCATGCCTAATACTACATCCATTTGGAGTTTCAAATAAACACACACATTTATTGCACAGAGTTCGACAGTCCAACATGTATCTGCGAGCAATCTTCACTGATGACCCCAATACTGCAGTTAAATTCACTATTAATGTTGTCTCTCAAACAGATAATGCATTTTCCCTTAAAATAAAATGGGATGCAAAGATGTTAAAATATGTGAATATTAGATGTGCCTAAATATGTAAAATCGCAGAAATAGCACTTTGATTCCATTGTGTTGGGACTACTAATGCAACATTCTAGTTTTAAAGCAGAACAGGAACTTATCTGGATGATTTATGTTAAAACTCTATATATATGCTTCTAAGGATTCACTAGAGTAATAATTCCATTATAGGTAAAATTCATGATAATGGGATACTATTAAAGAATTGAAATTTTCTCACCGACTTCAATAACTAAAAGCCATTTAAGAGGTCACTAGCCTCAGTCTTTAGGACTAGAAAAGAACACGCTGGATTTCCTGACAAGTCCAAATAGAAGTGTTGATCTCCTATGTTTTTCTCTGGAATAAAAAGAGTAAGATTGTCCTTGTTGTCTGAAATAATTTGGAGAAGCTTCTTATCCCTGAAATACCTGCCAAAAAAAGAGAAGGGGCAAGAAGCAATCCTTCCCTGCCTATAAGACCCACATAACTCGCTATCCTGTATAAAACAGACCAGATCCACACTTGGGAAGATACCTGCTGCAGCAAAGGTTGAACCAAGATGACCTCCTGAAGTCTTCAAAGCTGAATCATTTTGTGATGACCTCTGACCTCACTGTATGCAGGTCAGCACCCTTAAAATCAGGTTTTGCATCAAGCCAATCATCTTCTAGACCAGCAGTTTCTGAAGAGAGTTCTTAAATAAGGAATTTCTTTACTGCAAAAAAGTATGAAGTAAAGCAGTAGCAAAGAAGTATGGCTGACAGAAACTTCCTCTCTGCAGATTCTGAGAGACTTGATTCAGAAAGCTGGCAGAAAGGAGTGCCTACTACAATGTGCTGCTGTAATTACTCATTTTTCAACTCCCTAAGCAACAAGTGTGTTCTGTGCACAGATTTATATTAATTATCTATTTCACATATGAGAACAGTCAGGTCTTTCACACTGCAAACAAACACTTCCCTAAGTTGTGGACAGACTGTATTAAGATCTTTGGCTGTACTTCCTTGAAGAGGAGGGCTGCAAAGGGCTACAGAAGAGAGCAGGAAATATTTTCAGAAGGATTTTTCAACTACTTCATCAACAAACTAATTTAGTCAGGAAGAATTGTTACTTGTTTAGTGACTAAAATCCACTTACAGCAAGGTTTAACAGATACTAAAGTAAGTGCAAAACCTTGTTGTAGAAGTTGTTAGCAGTAGAATTCATTACAAAATTTAAAATTTCTACCACAATTGACAATTTGAATTCCTACCACAAACAAGAAAATAACCACTCTTGACTAATGATCTGTTTATCTAGCTGTAACTCCCAGTCAGTGGGTGTTATTATACCCTCTGCTCTATGAATCAATTTGCAGAAGCTTATAATGCTAACTGCAAGTTATATCACAAGGAACTGTACTTAAAAATAAATGTTACATAATATTAGACACGAAAGAAAAACTCCAAGTCATTGCAGCTTAAACCAACTATAATCAGTAAATACTTGTGTTAATACACAGCACACTTAACTTCAATGAGGAAAAAACATCACCTTGTCAGCATTTGTGAGATATTCAAATGCTGCACAAGACCATAATAAAATAAGCATATTATGTCAGCTCACTTACAGCAAAATATCCTGTGCCAAGTGTAAAAAAAGCAGCTAAATAACTGAATGACTGTGATTAAACCTGTTTCTGTTAAACGGGGAAGCATTTAGAATTACACTAGAAAACCAAAATACACACACCTACATACACATCCTTGCACATGAAGACAGGTTCAGATCCTGGCAATGAAAGAGTATGAAGGACAAGAAGGAAGGCTTCCATGAATAAATCAGCAGCTAAAGAAGTAAATGTGGGCACACCTTCCCAGTGGGGTAGGACACCTAGGGACAGAAGATGGGTGCTTGATGACTTTTTTACTGTTGTCCCCTGGGATGTACGCAGCTCCTTGCCAGGACCCCCGGGGGGAGGGGGGGGTTGGTGGTGAAGAAGACAATCAAAACCACTACGAGGCTGCTCTCTGGTCATGGCAGCTGAGGGAGATTTCTGGTAACTGCAAAAGGGGAAATGTCGTGCTCATCTTCAACAAGGGAAAACAAGGAGGATCTGCAGAACAACACGCATGAACACCAGTTAACTTCAGGACCTTGGACACCATTTCCAAACTCATGAAGAATAAAGGTAAGTGAATAAATGGATCACAAGCAAATTGTGCCTAACAAACCTGATTGTAATATATAATGAATGACTTTCGGTGCCCAGGGAGCGAGCAATGTATGTTGTTTATTTGAACTTCCAATAAGGTATTCAACATGAATTCTTATAGTAATCACATAGGCCAATTGGGTAATGGACAATCAGTTGAGTGGAATGCTGAGCTGGCTGGACCATCAGGCTCGAAGAATCATCACGATCAGTAGTATCATGTCCAACTTGGCAGCTGGTGATCACTGGCATTCCCCAGGGACTGATAATGGGACCAATACTGTTTAATGCTTTTACTAATGACTCAAAAGCTAGGACACCACGTACCTTCAGCAGCTTCATGGGTATCAACAACCAGCGTCAGCAGCTGCTATGTTGGAGGGCAGGGCCGCTATTCAAAGGGACCTGGAAAGACTGGGAAAACGGGCTGAGAGAAGCCTCACTCAGTTCAAAGACACATGCAGACTCCCTCATGTGAGATGGAATTCTGCCAGACACCAGGATAGGCTTACATTTGCCAGCTAGACAGTGGCTCTGAGGAAAAGGATCTAATGGCCCTGGTGAACAAGAAGCTGGCCTTGAGTCAGCAGCAGGCTCTGTGGCAGACGGGTATGATAAGAGGGAAGAGGCCAAGTTGCCACATGGAAAATTGCAACTTGCTATATGGAAACGTTTTGTCTACCATGGTCAAACCTTGGAATAGGTTGCCCAGAGAGGATGTGGCATCTCTGTGTCTGGAGATTTTCAAGCTTAATTCCTAAACATCATCTATTTGAACCTGCTTAAGAGTCTGCCAGTGGCCTGGGCCAGAAAACCTTCGCAGGAACTTTGCATCCTAAATTACCCTATGATGAGTATTTTTATTTAAGTCTTAAAATAGCTTCAACCAGAGCTCAATTACTGACAGGGCGCTATGTAAATCTCCAGAACTACTGCAAATTATTTGACCACACATTGCTGTTAGAAGAGCTGACAGGATATTTTGTGAAACAGTATTTCATTGTGAATTATATTATCACAGTGTCATCAATCACTGATCACAGGCTGAAACCGATTCACAGGAGATTAAGCTGTCAAGATCTATGAGACAGAAAAACACCAATATCTATCTCAGAGAATCCTCAAAATGCCTAATTTGCACAGTGAGAGAATATACATGGAGTCCTTTTCCCACACCTTAGGCACTTCTGAGCTATTGGCTATTGCTAGAAACAGGGTAGCTAGGCTAGTCAAACCCCTGATTCAATCTAGTGATCCACTTTCATGTTAATACTTTGTGCAACTGTCTTTTTTGTTTCCACAGAGGCTGCTTCAATCCCGACAAGTAATTACACGTAAATAAGACAGAGGCTTTCTTTCAGCTGCAGTATTGCATGCTCTGGACAAAAGAGGACATCAGGTATCAAACTCAAAAATATACCAGGAAAAAGAGAAGAGCTTCAACAACAAAGATAAACCATTCTGAAACCAGCAGTACATTGTGTTTTGACTCAAACATGAGAAAATAGAGGCTGGGTTCAAATGCCAGCTCTGGAAACAGCCAAACCAAGTGCTACTGTTATAAAGCAGACTATAAGCTTTCAGAAACATCTGAAAGGACTTCGTATCAGCCCTATGTGGAATAAAACAATTTTTCAAGCCTTAGCAATAGACATTACAAGAAAACTATTTATCGTTTAGTGACATTTTAAAGTCATAGGGCATCTATTTTAAGCTAACTCATAAATCTTGGGAGCCGTGTTACAGCTACATACACATAAAAATATATGTAAAGAGGAAAAAAAATTCATAACTTAGGATATAAAAGAACAAAGACTGAGTGCCCAACCCTTCTTCACCTCCCCTTCCACATCATGATAATCGAGCATGGAACATGTGGCTGTGCAATACTGCTTTGTGTTCTCTTTCCCACATGCAACTTCATCTCTCAGGGAAAACAAACCCAGTGTAACTAAGTGTATAAAATTTCTCCATGGTAGTTTAAAAACAACATTTCAGCTATACTCAGTGTTCTAGAACATTATTTTCATTACTACATAGACAATGCAAAAAGCACTCACACTGCAGTTCCTGAAATACCATGACTGATTATCGATTTTACAGCTGGTTAAACCTCATTCTAGTTAGAAAAGGCTATTTGTTGTGGTAATACTCTAGCTGTTAACACTGAAATAAAGTGGGACACTTGGTCTGGTATTTGCATAACAAGTTCCCAGAACATTCTTCTTCCAAAAGTTTCAGGGGCAGGCGCAAATCAAATAGTTGGGTGTGCTTATGTATACAAGATCATTTTGTTCCCATTTCTGAAAAGGAATCATATCAAATTAGCAAAGGAAACTGCACTCTTTTTAGAAGACACTCAAAATCATAATGCAAACTGCATTATGTAGCCTTTTATTGCTGAGTGAAAATAGTTTCAAGTTGTAGCAGTATTTTAAATATAAGATTTATCTTTAAGAGAACTCCAGTGTCATTTTTTCAGACAGAACTACTAAATCAATTTAAAATTTAGCGTCAGTTGCAAATTCACCATTTTCAAATCCAAAAGACTGATCTGTATTAACAGAAGTGATACTGTGAAACTGTTCTGAATTAGAAGTAAATATATTTTTTCACAGTAAAGATGTCCTTGAGCTATTGTACATTCACTATTCATTATAGATAAAGTAAAATTAAAGTTTTTGCTGTACTATGCACATTCATCTTTTCAGCCATGAGACCTGTAACATGATTTTCAAATGGGCACACAAGATTTCAAGGTCTCAAGAAAATATCCTGTCTAAATCCACTACATGTTGAAGCTGACATGCATCTTTATCTTCTTTATTCTTTAAGAGTTCCTCATCCCCAGCTTCCTATGCCCAAATAGGGAAGACAATGGTATGTACATGAGAGTGAAAAAGGATCCCGGTTTCTCTTTCAACTCACAAGAAAAACATTTATTGTTTTTCTAATATAATATTAATGTACTAGCAAAAGTAATAATGCAGAAACCCAGCATTATAAAATTTTAGTGCATTGATTTAAATGATTTAAAGGTGCAATAAACCACAATGCAGCTTACTTTCTAATATGTACTGCTAAATTTTGCATCACCTTGTACTATACAGTATGCAATGCTATATTTAAACCATCTCTTCAGTCAGAATGCCATCACTCTCAGTGGAAATGATACCAAAATAGAACTCCTAGAAGCAGTAATCCTTTATGCTGACTCATTTATCTGAAAATATAACTTTGGTTCTTCGAAAGCATATACCTAGCTTCACTATGGCTTCATAAGGGCAAACTGTGCCTGAACAATTTGGTGGCCGTCTATGATGGGGCTACAGAACAGATGGATGGGGCAGAGCAGTGGACATAGTCTACCTGGACTTGTGCAAATCGTTCAATACTGTCCCGCACAACATCCTTGTCTCTAAACTAGAGAGACATCAATTTGATAGGTGGACCACTCAGCGAGTGAACTGGCTGGATGGCTGCATGTGAAGAGTTACAGTCAATGGATCAATATCCAGAGAGAGACTGGTAACAAGTGGTGTCCCTCAGGGACCGGTGTTGGGACCGGTCTTGTTCAACATCTTTGTCGCTGACATGGACAGTGGGATTGAGTGCACCCTCAGCAAGTTT
>JBCJKH010058566.1:2189-16694 GCA_039877255.1 Loriculus beryllinus
AAAAAAAAAAAAAAAAAAAAAAAAAAAAAAAAAAAAAAAAAAAAAAAAAAAAAAAAAAAAAAAAAAAACACACAAAAAAAAAAAAACCAATTAGGATACGAACAATTCAGATGAGACTCCAGATCCCACAAATAAGCTAAGACATTAGTCTCTAGGTTACGTGTTTGACATCAATTTGAATTAAGACAGTCTTGGACAACACGGTCTAGAGTGAGGGTTCCCTGGCCATGGCAGTGGGGTTGGAAATAGATGATATTAAGGTCCCTTCCAACCCTAACTTTTCTAGGATTCTGTGAATATAGAGACATATACACTGCTACAAGGATTCTTCAACTGGAATTTTACTGTGTACAGAGGTTACAGAGACAGAGACTGTGTATAGAGAATATAGAAGGAAGGTCTGCAACAAGAGAATCACATTTTCTCTCTAACCAATACAGGCCTTTCTCCTGTTGACAAGAACTGAGAAAAAATTAAAGGGTTGTGAAAAAAAACAACTAGAGGAGTCTTTCAGGGTCATAAATCAAACCAAAGAAGAACATGCAGCTCACTGGAAAGACCAAACACATTCCAGTGTCCTTAACTAACATATTTCCATAAAAAAGATAGAATGAATAGCGTTATTTCTCCCCAAATGACCACCATGACCCCCAGAGACTATTCCTCCAAAATCCCAGTGCCTGCGTCATGGCCTGACCTGCCCAGATTACCATATGCATAAGTAAAGAGAATTGGGCAGGCATTTCACAGAATTAGAAAGAATATGTACATAATGAAACTATGAAAGCTGTAAACTGTCACTTCTCAGTGTGTTTGATAAGCAAATCGATCTCCCATGTAACCAGTACCATAATAAAGTCATGTCAGCTTCTAATTTGTCATTCTGGTTAGAGAGTATATTGCCCAGATTTTGGTGACAGGTTTCATGAGGATCTCACTTTTCGTATTACCACTTACATTGAGGAAATGTTCTGGACAAAAGGCTCAACAAGACTGGCATACTTTCCTCTAAATCTTCAAGGTAAATAAATTGGTGTTTCTAAAAAAAACACACCACACTGGAAAAAGTACAACCTGCTTTTCTTATGCAACTATTTCTGTGCTTCCTTCTAAGAAAGGATTTATTTCTACAAAAACAGGCTTCCTCTTTAAGGAAGAATTTGGTTTTCATAGGTGCTGGAACATGCTGAAAAGCTATAGGGTGCTCTGCCTAGCACTGTGGTAATATAAAAGCAGCTAAGGTTTTATGAACTGCAAAACAATGCATCCAAAATATGGATGATTCAAATTCAAAATACATTTGGAATCATTTGGGCATGTGAAAGACACAGATTAATATGGTTTTCCAGGCACAAAACGAAATATAAATGGGCTTGATGCTCCCCACTGTAACCACTGCACTCCACTAGCATACCTTACTGATGAGCGAGAGTTCCAGTTTGACATCATCCCCATCCTTCCTTGAGCTCACAATCTAGAACACCCACCACAAATGGACTCTGCTAAAAATCCCAGAGCAGCAAAACCTGTTGGTGACAAAGTCTGAGTTATTGCCCACCTGCCTGCACTCTTGATTAATGGCTCAACCACAAGAGATAAAAACTGTCAATACAAAGAGTATTTGAAAATTACAAGTGATATTAAAGGCATTTCTTCAGAAAGGAGGCTGTGTTAGCAAACAGGTTATTTAATTTCTTTGCCCTGCCTTTTAAGCTTAAGTTTGTTAAAGTAAGATTTGTTTTCATGCTAAAATCCACTGGGAGGCTGATTATGCTGAAACACTTCACTAAGTGCTGGAGGAACGAAGAAGGATGCAAAGAAGGTTTCAGTATGTGGGAACTGCATATTAAGTGACTCCTTGATTTTCCTAAATGAATACACTGAAATAAAGAATATTTCTTATAGAGCCAAATGAAGACTTACCACAGAGTAATGAGTAACTGCAAACAAAATTATAGCTCTTTCGTCAGCTCACTTTATGTTCATTTCATTGCTAAAGACTTTGAGAAGGAATTCTTAATGCAAAAACTGTGTTGCACTCCTTCAATAAAGCAGGCACAGGTAAATTCATGCTGTGGACCACACACGTGTCCCACATAAATTCTTATCTTCATTCCCACAATGATTTGCTATTATCTTCTGCTCATTCACAGCCCAGTTACCCTTTTCTACCAGTTTCAGCCATGCACATTAACTATCACTAGATTAGGAAAACAAGAACAAGAAAATTCATTTGCCTCAAAGACAGTGTTCATTATCACATTAAGAAATTAGTTGTTCTACTTATAGGTATGAACCATCTGGGATCAAAACAAAGAATCCCTTGAATCTGGATAATGACACATTACTATTCAAATTACTAAATTTTGGAGACACTTTCCTTTGAATTTCAAACAAAGCCAATGAAGGGATACAGAAAAAGCAGCAACCACATGATTCTCTTGAGCCAAGGTCTTTTCTATGCAAGTATAAAGGTACCTGAAGTTCTGCCACTTAAGTACCAGCAAACAGCAGTGCCATCTTAGCATCTATCCCCAGAAAGTTACACGTGGGAAACTGCACTAAATCCAGTGGCCTGAAAAATCTGAATGAGTATACAAGCCAATACAGCATGACCCCTGAGAGTGAGGAAATGCCCAATTATTGGCACAGAAAGATTTGTTTCATTTTTGATCTCTATGACAGCAATGTCTTCCCTTCAGAAAACCAGCACATACACCCCAAAACAATGTCTCTTCACAAGCTGGCAAACTGCAGGCTTTAGGATACTTTTGACAAACACAATATAACATGAGAATGACAGGAGCAAACTGAGTCATCAAGTCTAGACCTCCCTGCCAGAGGTCAGCTTGTGTTACAATCACACACTGACAAGAAAGCTCTGCAAAGTTTCTGCTTACTCCACATACTCATACTTAAGACAAACAATACTGCCCAGCAGCCTCTAACAGCTGGTTGACCTAACAAACAGAAGACCCCCAGTGACAACTACGCTATAGCACATAAAGAAAACAGATCAGCTCTGAAATCCCAACCATGCTCCAGCACTGTGATTTTGTAAGGAAATACCAAAGGAAACCCAGACCATAAGCGCTCCAGGAGTAAATCCCTACAAGATCCTTTGCTAATCAGACTCGGGGGAATATATTAGTATTATACTTAAATTCTGATTAAGAAAAACATACCATGTAAGCAACTAGAACACTAATAACTCTACAGTACTGCATGCTCACCTATAACTTGCATGGAGCTATAGTAAGTTTTCACAACATGAAAACCATTCATACTGGAGTTCTTTTCCAACCTCTCTTTCTCTCAATTACAGACAAGAAAAAAATAGCAGGAAAATACAAAAAAGTATCTTCCCTGATCTCTTAAGCATATACCAAATAATCAAGGTGCCTACATAATCCCACAATCTCACATGATATCAAAGTTGCTCATGAATGAAAATGTCAGCAAGTATTTCTAGTTCATTCCAATAAATGTGACATTTGGGGTTTAGTTCAATACACTACAGAGTTTGAAAAACCATTCTTGGAAAACAAAAAAAAAGTTCGCTCAAAAAAAGTTTCTGGGTGGTTCAGTTAACAAGACAGCTGGGAGTTACAAGGGTTTCACTTGAGGGTATTTCTTTCCACAAGTTTTCTAAATCTTAAATGGATTAACAATAAAATGGTGCAAACATTAAGCCACTGCTATTTTGCACTGCTTGAGTGCTTTCAACAAGGCTGCAAAGACTGCCCTTAGGAACCTTATCATAACTGATGAATTTCACTCAAATGGCCCATCTGTCATATTTCATTCATACGGCTGCAGCTTGAACTCGAAGAACACCCAGGGCACAGTTTCATCAAAATGCTTTGCTAAGCAATCCAAGAGATGAAAGAAGAAGATAATGCTCCAAATCTTACATCGGGCAGAGAATGCAACCCAATCAAAATGAAAATCTGGCAGATTCATTCAAGTTAAGACATGGGAATAAAGTATCCCCCCATTCTCTTCACCTCATGAGCTGCAGAGGTACTTGGCAGAGGTCATCTTTCCCTTCCTGTCATTTATTTTTTTCCAGAGTTTGGCCATCTGTCCATTACTAGGTCATTCTGAATGAGAAATCAGTTTAGAAGCATAGAGCCATTTTCACAACAGTTCTCTGGGAGGGCAGACGAAGATAGAAAGGGATGATTAAAAGATTTTGTTGGTTAATAGTAAGAAAAAGAGGGGGGGGAGGATCTGATTAGTGTCTTACAAGACAGAAGCTAGTTTCAATCTACGACCATCTGTAATTAGTCTGGAGCAATGGAATTTAACCCAAACTTGGCAGCACAGCAGTTCAATTTTACATTTAAGGTACCTGGATCTATTAAAAAGCCTCTCACTTCAAAGCACATCCGGTCAGCTACAGAACTTCAGTTTTCAGCGAGAGAAGGTGAATAATACAGATGGTATGCACAGCTACAGAGGACAGACCTCCACCGTTTCATAAAGGGGCATCTGGTGTTCACATCTCCTGCAGTGTTATCCTCTTCCAGATGCAATGCAGTATGTTTGACACTAGTATTAACCTATTCTTTCTCTTTTATTTACTTTCCTGAGAGTTTCAGCAATATCAGTTACCAGTGAACACTACCATCAACCTTCCAGTACCTAAAGAGAGCCTACAAGAAAGCTGGTGAGGAAATTTTGACAAAGGCATGTCGTGACAGGAAAAGAGGGACTGGATTCAAATTGTTGAAGGGAAGATTTAGATGACACATTCAGAGGAAGTTCTTCCCTGTGAGGGTGATGATGCCCAGGCACAGGCTGCCCAGAGAAGCTGCGGCTTCTCCTGTGGTTCTTAGAGCCACAAGAACCCTGGCAGTGTTTAAGAACAGGCTGGATGAGGCTGGGAGCAACCTGGTCTAGTGGAAGGCGTCCCTACCTATGTCAGGGGGCTGGAATCAGATGAGCTTTAGCATCCTTTCCATCCGTATCAGTGGGATGATGCAAATTCAGAATTTGCACCCTGCTGTAAATTCATGGCCATAAGTAAATTCCACTCCAAACAGTACACAATGAAATGTGCAAGAACTATCACAGTGGAATAATATGCTCACAGAAGCCATTCCACATGCTCTGTACTAATGCAGAGAATTGCTAACAATAATGACATTTCTGTTGGCATTTGAAACCTATTTTAAGTGTAAACCATTTTATACAGATAGATATTAGACTATAATGAAGCCAACACCTGTAATATTCTCATGTCATAAGATCAATCACAGCTCAAAGAACTGTTCACTAACTCCAAAGAACTGGAAGAACACAGCGGCAGCACTTGTCTTCAACTCTGTGTCACTAAGCCACAATAAGATACAAAGCATCTTTTAATGCACAGTGAAAACCACTTTTTTAAACATGAGAAGATAGATGAAAAAAAGCTAGAGTAGTAAATTATGCAGGTGAGATCTTCAAGCACTGGTGGAACAGTGCAGAAGAGCTTGCGTAGCATTCATCTGCAGCAGGTCTAAATCCCAGCTAGGAATATCTCAGGCTTATGGAGAGTAAATTCCCACACTCAAAAAAAATAGCAGTCAATTAAAAAAGTAATTCTATAGCATGTCTCAGCAATACACACATATTACATACGCATTTTAAAAAGAGACTACTGATGGCAGAGAGAGACAGAAGACATTCACAACAGAGTGAGGTGAATCACTGCAAAATATACTTATGAAAGCTCAAAAGGGAATATGCAGAGTGGTGGGTAATTGCTTGCTCCCTCAGTAGTGCTGGATTTAGAAAGGAACAGCAGAAATAACATTCATAATGAAAATCCCTTAACTGTTTAGAAACCACACACCTATGCAGTGACTACTGTTATCTGTGATTATTTATGAGACAGGGAATTCCACAAGCATAATTTTTGTTAGAAATGCCTTAGTGTGTAACCAGGTAATAGTTGTTTTCATGTCCTCTGAACAGCCACATCAGTCTAGGGAGGAAAAAAAAAATAAAAAATAAATAAAAAAAATAAAAAAATAAAAATAATAAAAAAAATCAAAAAACAACAACAAAAACCCAACAAACAACTAAAGACAATCATAAGGAAAAGTTAAAGTAATCACACAAATTCATTCACCATCAAATTTTGTCAGCATACTTTCAGAACTACAATACCCCTCAAGACGTCAGCAAGAGAGGAGGAACTGAACACTTGAGAAGTCAGCGCTACTACAAAAGCCACTGGCAGATTTAAGCTAACGCTAACACTGAGACAAGAAGAGATTACAAGTTATTTTGCAGACCTTTCTGTAAATTCTCATTTTTACTTTGGGGGAAAAAAAGCCCTACACAGATACCATGAGATTCTTCAAACTCAGCCTAGATCACCTGTTTCTTCCCATTCCATGCTCCTACAAAGGAATGCCAAATTACCTTACCTGCCGTAGAAAGTAGAGCTTGCTGTGGATCTTGCACTTTCTTCATCATTTTAAACTAACAAGCAAAACACTTTTTTCCCCCACTTTCAATAAGGTAGCTGGGTAAGATTTTGAGATGCTTCCTTAGTTCTGGTCTGATTTAAAGCCCACTGCAGTCAAAATTAGCTTTTCTGCTGATTTCAACAGCTAGGCATCCTCCTTTGTTTCGTTCTGGACAACATGAAGATTTTAACTGAGTCCTATGAGGTATTTCCAAAATAACACAGCATAACGCCTTGCACAGGAAGAAGGGAGGGGAAAAGGAAATCAAAGATATTTGGATTACCCAATCAGCTATACCTTGCCTCCTTGTACAGAGAGAACAGACGTGGCATCAAGCAGCTATTTTGTAAGGCTAAGGAAAAACACAATCACATTAAACGTGTACTGATTGTCATTTAGAATTAGGCACCTCACCACCCAACTTCATTTCAAATGTTGCAGACTCATATACTCCTGCCCACGAAAACATTCAGCAGCTCTCTGTCCATACAGATCCTTCTCACAAACAATAGTACAGCTTTCCGCCATCATACAATCACAGAACCAACTAGACAGGAAAACATCTTCTACCTGAAAAAACCCTCTACCCTAATCCAACTGTAAATTCTTTGTCATTTCCCCACCAAAGCCATATAGTATCTTTTATGACTCTGAAGCACAGCTTCAATTATGAGGGTCACACAACTTACTACAAATATAATCTATTTTGATACATCAGGATACTGCCACCCAGTATGAGAAGGATTTCTACAAAGAAAATTACAGTGCTCTCAAATAGCCTGTTCACACAGTTGTTGCAGAACACAGCACAGGTTTGTCAGTTCAGACTCAGACATAATGCTGCCACGCAAAAAAACAACTCAGACAAACATGTAATTTTTATTTCAAGTTTCATACAGGTAGCAAAAACTCAGGTCCAACTATACTTCCCAATAAAGATAAACCTAATCATTTCACTCTCCCAGCTTTTTGTTTTCAAGCATGACTTTTTCTATTTGTTAAAAGCAGCATAGCAAGAAAGACACTGTAATGGCTTTCATCATCCAGAAGAACGAAAAAAAAATACAGCCTAACAATTAGCAATACATGTTTCTCTCAACCAGCTGTACAAGAATTTCACCCTTAAGTATGAAAACTACTCCATCACTTGCAATTTTGCAATCAAAAAGTAAAACTCCCTGAAAACTGCTGGGAAAGGTAACCTAAAACAGTATTCTAACAGCTATGTGACACAGCTCCAGTGTGCTACAGCCACAATAGAGGGTTTCCCAGAAATCAGGTCATTGTTCAAATAGATAAAAACTGAATTCTCTTTCATAGTCCCACTACTGCCTCCTGAAAAAGCCATTTCTGCAAATCATCACAGCAATTATAATCAGGCCAGACCCTTTAATCTTGAAATTATATTATACAATTAAGTAAGCTTTACTGATCTATTTTAAACATGGGAAAAACATGACAACTCTATTCACTAAAGGTCAACCCTGTTAATTACAGAATCAAGAGCCATGTGAACCAGGACCGGACTCTAGCGACACAAATTTTTTCCTAGTTAAAACGACTATTTGAGTTAGTGTGTAAGGACTAAGCTGGGGTGAAGTTTATGGCTTTCTGGTTTTTGGTACATTACCGCATGTCCAAGATGACCCTCAAAGACAAACAGGTCTAGGCAAGCAAATTAGCACAGCTAGTTTCAAGATACTACATGTCCCATCCCTGGCAGTGTTCAAGACTACCTTGGACAGGGCCTGGAACAACCTGCTCTAGAGGAAAGTGTCCCTGTCCATGGCAACGAGGTTGGAACTAGATGATCTTGAAGGTCCCTTTGAACCTAACCCATTCTGTGATTCTATGATCTGTTAAAGAAATGACACAACTTTGTAATCCAGTGTTATTGTGAATTCTCTTTTCTTACTTTGCATGTAATTTTAGGCCTACATAAAACTTACAGATAAGCCAAGTATCCATAAATGCACACTGAGAAGAATTCTTCAAGCCCTACTCAACAGGATACAAAATCTATCATTCAGGACTAGCCGCACACAGTAATATATTGCTATTTCCTTTATCATACTCTGAAAACCAGCATTTCAGTCCCTCATGTAAATGTATTTTGATTCCCATTTATCAAACAGCAGCAACGTCCTTTTCTGCTAAACTAGACTGCCCAATGCGTAGTGGTATCAGCTTTCCCCACAGCATACTGAACAACTAAGTGAGCATACTCTAAAAGACTTGATCACAAAAAGGATAAAATGTTCTCTCACCTCTGATGTTACGAACATAAGACTGGTTTTCATTACAGTACCATTACCACTCTGAGCTATAGCAAATGGATAATTCCACTTATAAAGTTAGATTTCCCCTTAATCTTTTTATGGACAAGAATAAAAGAGATCAACTGGAGTAGAAATGATAGGACGCTGAGTAACAAAAAAAAATTATCTAATTTTAAAGCAAATGTTATTTCAAAGACTTCAGGATACAGGTCTTGGTCTTATGTCAGTCTTTGTAAATAAACGCAATACTGTCATTTTAATGGTCAATATAAAGCAATTAGAAATGATTTTCAATGGCACAATGCTAAGCTGCTATCAATACATTTTCTCAATAAACATCTCTTTCATGTTCAATCCTTCTGTCTTAGAGGCATTTAGATGATTTCCTTTAGTAAAGCAATTTCAATTAAAGGATTTTATCCACATTTCATAGTCTGCTCACGACCTATTTCTTTGTATTTGAACTAAAACTAATCGTATTTCCCACACATTTTTCAGAATAATAAGATCGGGCACAGCATATTGGAAAGAATGGAAAAATAGCACAGAAGATGCTTCAACCAACCACGAAAAAACTACATCCACAAGTCTGAAACACTAATTTTCTACATTGGTGGCATTTATAGCTACCTTGTGCACCTGTGCAAGGGGACATCTACCCCAAAACACTAGCAGTGATGCCACAGCTGACAGACAAACATAATGCAGCTGGCTGTACTACAAAGAAATCAGCTTGAGTTTTCAAAAACTGCAGATCTTAATACAGAACTATGCCTAAACAAATAAGCCCAGCAGCCATAGGAGAGTGAAAAAACACTTTGTAAATACCATCACTTGTAAGCAAAAGGAAGAAGGCAGAGCCTTGCTGGCCCTGTGCAGTCCTGCACTGTACTACTGGCTCTCTTCTCAAGCCCAACTTTTCAATCCTGGCTGCGCCAGTCTTCAGCAGCACCAGCTCCAATCCTCTGCCCCAGCTTTTAGTGACCAGCCCAAAGGGACTTATCATGACTTGGTAATTTGACATCATCTCAGTAATTTCCTGTGAGATCTAGGCCAGATTTTTTATGGTACATAAAACCAATGAGATTGATGCATTTTGGAAAGGGTCAGGAAACAATTATCAGCATTCTTAAGCAAGTCAGAAGGTCTAAACCAAAAAATCTGCAGATTCTGACACTCTTGCAATTTCCAAAGTGCTCAGTAGTTAGAAAAATGAATCCTGAGTTACAGTCTATTAAAGAAAAAGACAACTTGAGACTAAAATCTTGCAAGGTATGAAGCAGCATTTCCCAGTAGGGTATACTGTAACAGCAGTTTTGCTCTTAAATATTTAAGTGAATTAAATAATACAAATTTCCTAGGAAAAGTAGGAAAGATGTGAGACACAGTTTACAGCACAAAGTATTTTTCAAAAGGTATGTGAGTAGGCAACTCCAATTGAGCACACATAGAGCACACAGCCATAAAGACCACTAACAATTTTCAAAAATTTCTGTAATCTCCTTATCGGTTGACATACTAAATAATGGGGATTTTTTAAGTATGCCTTTGTTTCTTTAAAGTGTACAAAACAGCAAGCATGAAATTTAGGTATAGCCTTCATCTAGATGATCACGAAAGATGTGCAGTTTTAGGGTGATTAGCATCTCACCAGGTTTTCACTGTCATTTTGAAAGGCGATTGTACTTACTGAACCCCTAATGAAAGACTTTCCAAACTTAAGACCTTTCATTATCTTTAAAAAAGAGCTATCAGACATTTAGTCATCAGCCTGGAGGAATGAAGGCTATGTGGAGACCTCATAGCAGCCTTTCAGTATCTGAAAGGGACCTATAAGGATGATGACGAGAGACACTTCACCAGGGACTGTCGTGATAGGATAAAGGGTAATGGGTTCAGATTTAAACAAGGGAAACTCAGGTTAGATACAAGGGAGAAATTGCTTAATATGAGGGTGGTGAGGCATTAGACTAGGCTGCCCTAGGAAGCTGCGAATGCCCCATCCCTGGCAGTGCTCAAGACCAGGTTGGACGCAGCTTGGAGTAACCTGCTCTAGTGGAAGGTGTCCCGAACCACGGCAGAGGTTGAGCTTTAAGTTTCCTTCCAACCCAAACCAGTCCATGATTCTATGCTTGCTTGGGTTTTCAAGGCCAGCACAGACTGATTCTAGGTGCTTTCAAACCTTCTGCTCATGAAAAGTCAGAATACTAGCTTTTCAGCACTATGGTGATACCAACTACTGTGCATTACCACAGTGAACTGAATGATTAATTAATACCCCAGGCTCTCTTTTCCTGTCCCATATCTAGCCATAACAGAGCCACTAGTGGATCACAAATCATAATCACCTGTGACCAAAACCCAAGGGCAAATCTGCCGTTTAAAGGATGCATAAATGATTAATAATTGAAAATTAAAGAAACGCATGGATTATTTGCTATATTAAATCATCTGTCTGAAAACTGTTCTATTTCTGGTTTTGACAAGTAATACCACAGAGGAACTCAAAAGTCTTAGTTTAGTATTTCTGCAAATGCAATACAGAATGACAGCTATGGACAAGCACTCAAGTTCCCGTTTTCATTATGACAAATGAACAAATCTCTCACTTTCCTTCATAAATGTTTGCTCCTGATAAGCAAAAAAAACTTACATAAAAATAACAATTGGTTTAAGAAGAAATTAAGTATTTAATTCATCTTAAATGGCTAAGTCACCTCTGACAAAGCAAAAAAATACAATACCCTTCACCTCTGTATCATTTTTTGCAGTGTGTAAGCCTGATTTTGTTGGGAAAATTAAATTTAATGTGATGTATTTAAGACCCAAGGAGCACTTCTTGTCCTTTCAGAACTGTGCAAATGAAGTTATACACTGCTAAAAGAAGCAGCACCAAGAGAAAGTGTTCTTTATCTCATTGCACATCACTTCTTAGCAGGCTGCACAGTACTAGTATAAAATAGTATATTCAAACCATTTTTAGAATTTCAGAATGCTCACAATTACTTGTAAATCATTTCTTTCTTTGCTACAGTTAGTACACACAGAAAGTTCAAACAGAACAACACAGAGCTACATTATTACATTTTTATACTGGGACACACTACTCCAAAGCATACTATTTTTATACTAAAAGCTTGAGCTTTTGATTCAAATGGGCAAGTTTAAAAGTTTCAAAACCACACGGTTTCCATGAAAACATGATAGGTACAAAAACAGGAGAAGCTCTCATCTTTAGTTAGTTCCCAGCATAAGAACAACATGGAACTGTTAGAGCAAGTCCAGAGGAACCCACAAGGACAATAAGGGGGCTGGAGCACCTCCCATAAAGACAGGTCGAGAAAATTTGGGCTGTTCAGTCTAGAGAAATCACATCAAGAAATCATAGCAGTCTTCCAGTATCCAAAGGCGCCCACAACCATGCTGGGGGGAGACTCTTCAACAGGAACTGCAATGACAGCACAAGGAATAATGGGTTCAAACTTAAACGTGAGATTTAGGTTGGACATATGGAAAAAATTCTTCCGTGTGAGGGTGCTGAGGCGCTGGCACACAATGTCCAGTGAAGCTGTGGCTGCTCTACCCCTGGCAGTGTTCAGTGCCAGACTAGATGGGGCTTGGAGATACCTGGTCTAGTGGAAGGTGTCTGCTCATGACAAGGGGTTGGAACCAGATGAGCTTTAGGTCCCTTCCAACCCAAACCAGTCTGTGATTCTGTAATTGGCAACTGTCTTTACCACCACTGCAACTGATTTTCTCCAAACTTAGAACAGGCTACCTTTGTTGATAAATGGTACACCTCACATCCTACTGTTCCCAGACACGGGCTGGGGGGAACAGCACTAAGAACAGAAGATGCATGAGCTGTTGCTTCACTAATCAGTGCAGGAACGTCTTAATATCAACATATCAACATATGAAGAATCAACATATTAATCAAATGAACAGCAACAAGGCAAAAATTCAGATAAGAATCCAGATGCAAAATTTCCAAAATGCATTACCAAAATGTTTACAAGGTGATACTGTAGTATTGTACTCACACAAACAATACGGGTAAAATTCTTTTTTTTTCTTCCCAGCAAGTGGTAAGATATGCATGCAGAAGACTGGATTTGTACTTGCCAGTCCTTTCTTCTGCACCACCTCAACCCATCTACTCTGGTCAATGTGATCACACTGTGTTCCCTCACCAATCAAATAGTAGGAGATTAAGGCTGTCAAATACATTTGTTTTCTGAAAAAGCATCACCATCTCTCTGTATTAATTAACTGTAATCCTCAAATAGAAAATTTAGGTAAGAAAAGAAGAAGAAAATTAAGCAATGTGGCACAGAAGGAAATAGGTAGAACAAATGCAAATATAAATCACAACAACTTCCTCTCAATCCCCTTTAATTTCCTAGAGGATTAATCCTAGAGGATTTTATCATCTGCCCTAGAAGGCAGATGATAAAATAAAAAAAAATTAAAAAATTAATAAAAAAAAGAGGGAGGGGAGGAGGGGGAACACAACCATATCTCTACCTAGCCATTTGACTTCAGGATCCTCTTTCCCTGACAACCAACCAGGTGGGATGACTACTACTTCTCATAACATGAAGGATGCTGGCCTTTGCAGAACCCTGCAACTTCCCAAGAAAAAAGAGTCACTGTAAGGGTTGATACTAATAAATAGTATCCATTACAGAGAAACAGACTTCTTTTCCAGAGCAATTATCACAATTTATGTACGTATACAGATAATATCATTGTGGTGAAAATCACAGTGTGTATAAAAGGCCCATTTCCCTCTGCACTAAAGGGGCTGAAAACCAAAATGAACCTTTACACAGAACAATTTACTCATATAATGAAGTATCTCTTTTGTACTCTGCCCATTTTCATACTTTACACAAATGCACACTTGAGACAAGCTGCAATATATGGCCACACTGTAACAACACACACAATTCAAGACAAGACAGAACACCAACAGCTGGTGTGTTTACAACAAAAATGGAAACACAAGTGCTAAGGGTGGTTTTAGCAATGTCCTGTCTACTGTGTCCCAGAGAACATCATGTTATTGAAAATAGTTTCAGTCCCTTGCTCTGCTGGGAAACGGGTCACAGTGAGGTCCTATTAACTTGAAATTGCCTGCTTGCTATTTTAGGAACTAACATACAGGACTTCATTCAATATCATCCTGCCAAAGAGTTCAAAGAGGGGAAGAAGATGACATAAAAAAAGAAGCTGAGAGAGCTGGATTTGGTCAGGTTGCAAAGATAAAGGATGAGGAGAAAAAAACATGCAGAAAATACATGTAAGTGCTGTAATCTACAGTCCTTATTCTGACTGGAAATATTAACTTAATATGACTTCAATAAAAACTCTGTCAACGACCTGAAATCTCAATCCTGCACTTACTAATTTTTCTATTTATCATTTTTGCAAGACTTCAGATTTGCATAAAGCTTCCAAAGTGCTGACCTAATATAAAACTTTAAAAGTCATCATCATAAGTGACAGTGGAACTTGCAAATCCATTAGGCGATTTTGCAGATCTACATAGATTATCAACATATGTTTATAGAGTTTAATATTTTCTTAAAACACACAGATACTAGTTTTTCAAAGTCTTGCTTATTTGGGGGTTTTCTCCAGTTCTTTTTTTGTGTTGAACTCCTGAAGAGTCCACATACATAGAATCATAGAATAGTTAGGGTTGGAAAGGACCTTAAGATCATCCAGTTCTAACCCCCCTGCCATAAGCAGGGACA
>JBCJKH010058572.1:1171-24090 GCA_039877255.1 Loriculus beryllinus
TGTCAGATGATAGCTTTCTGAATTGTTGAGATCTCTCTTCTCTGTCACCCATTGGCTTTCAGAAAGCTCCTGTCAGCAGGCCAAATGCACCTAATAACTAATACATGAAGCAGCATTTCTCTCCGGACGAGTTAAATATTTGCTGCAGAATTGGTCTTGTCTCATGCTTACAAACTCACCAGTGCTTAACCCCATGACCCCACCACCTAAGCTCCTTTACCCTAATGGAAGTTCACAGGCTTTCATCTACTGACTCACCCTGGAAGGTGAGTGGTTTGAAAGTTTAATACTCTAAATCATTTCCACACTTTATGGCGTTCCTGTTTATTGGTAGTTGTACCACTTAGTACTGTGGATACAACTTGATGGCACACCACCATATGACCTTAACTACATATATTCAAGGGAGATTCCTCACTGTCCATCTACCACAGTGCTTCACCAAGAAATGTCACATTTGTAGCATCACCAGGTAACAGGACTCACTTCTGAGCAGGGAAATGCCACTGGACTCCCAGACCTTTTCCAGCATCCCTTGTTGACAGCCAGATGTTTATCAGCACCTCCACACTGCTTATTCTCTGACCTGGATGCAGGGTTATGGTAATATTCAAGAGCTCTCAAAGTAGTTTCAAAAAGAGTGAAAGCCAAAGACGGGAATAAAGCTTTTTATGCTATAGTAAAAGCACTGTACAGTTAACATTTTATAGTGGTATAAAGAAAACCTTCTTACACATCGTGTTCTTCAGTAGGCTGTGCATGACGTTTTGCACTAAGTTTAAACAAATCCTGCCAAATTTATACTGCAGTTTCATAAAGTAGCCAAATATCTGTGGGGAACAGACTAGCACTATAAATACTTGGTGATTATGAGCTAAATACAATCTGAACTGAGGAACTGGGAAATTACTTGGGCAGTACAGTAGCTCAGTGTGTCTTCTCATCTCCTTGCCCTGCACTGCTAAGGTGAATGGAAATAATACACTTGACACTTTGTTTTTGTGCATAGCATATGCCACAAACATCAAGTATTCATAAACCCTAAGCCACTGTCTATCTGTCTATCGCTCCTTTGTGTTCTCCATCTAACCAAACTATTGCGAATGTTCACAAAGAACAAATGCAGACAAATTAAGCCTGGTGATCTTACACACAATGGGAATGTTTTCTGCCTTAAAACTGCCAATTTAATGAGCGAGGTAGCAAAGGGAAGTGTTGTTGGACCATCCTGTAATTCAGAGAGGCTAATTGTCATTCCCTAAGGGCTGAGTACTGGCATAAAATCAAATATTTAAAGAAAAATCTCATTTTTACAAGGATTCCTTAGCCCCTATCCTTGTACAATAGAATATTTTGGGGAAGAAGCCTCCAATGTTACAAGCATAAAATCAGCCAACAGTTGTTGCACATTTTCTGTAATATGTTACTTACATTTCCTCAGGCCCAAACCTTGACACAGTCATTTTTAAGCCAAAAATTCAGCTGATGCCAGAGAGCATTCTAATATAAGACAGGCAAACTATAGCTACTGTAGAGAGACACTTATCTATGTTTCCTATTAAAACTGCAGTATGGTAGCACCTGGCTTACGCAGGACCAAACATAATGGGAAAAATAACGTTGTAATCCCACCTGTATAGAAGCCGTGCAGAAATGCAGACAGGAGCATGCCTGGGTACTTTGATTAGCCACTGCTGCTCTTCCTAACCAGAGTGTCAATATTCTCTTCTTCTTTTTCTTCTTCTTCTTCTTCTTTCTTTTTTTGCCAGAAGGAGGAACGTGTGAAGTTATAGCAGCACACAGATGTTGTAATAAGAATCGAATTGAGGAAAGATCACAAACAGTAAAATGCTCCTGTCTACCTGGGAAAGTGGCTGGGACTACAAGAAACAGACCTTCCTGTGTTGATGGCAAGTAGCTCCTCCTGTATATACATCTCTGTTTGTGTACCATCCAGTAAATAGCTGTAAGTCTATAGCTTATGCTTAGGAACTTTGTTGTGTTCTCTGTTTAAGGTAACAGAAAAATCCTAAAGCATAAGCACACATTGACACCACCTTGTCTGCTACTTTAGTGCATGGTTCTGTGCACGTGGGTCATGTTAAGGTTTACTCAAAAAGTGAGACTATAGCATTCAGTACAGGCACCTAGATAAGTATAGCAGATCTGTGGCAGGATCAAGTCCTTAATAAATAACTGGACAGAATTACCCCTTGCATCACTTCACAGGACCACCCCTTGTGCCACAATAGTTCTGATTCATAAATATTTCAAAGGACAACAGCCATTCACTTTGATTTAACCAGCCATTTGAAAACATAGTGGCAAAACAAAGATAAATAAATCCTGTGATCTTGTCCTGTAACACATACAACAGAAAGCTAGGAAAAAAAATAATCTTTGTCTTTTGAAACCACTGGTGCGGTTTCATGTCATGGGAATTGTTGTTGGGTTTTTTTGCTGAAGGAAAACCGTTGTGTTGCTTGTGTATGGGTTTCATATCAAGTCTAGCTCCACAGGGTGTATTCCTCTCTGGGGCTCCCCTGCCACTGTTGCGAAGTAAAACCATGCAGCAGTCAGGGAAAGAGCTGCGGCTTCGAAGTGCTTGGCAAGATATAAATTGCATAAAGAAGACTGGGAGTAAATGATACTAATCCCATTAGTTACCCTTCCCAAACAAGCCGCTCCATGTTGCAGAATCCCTCTGTGCAGCAGCTGTGTGAAATGAGTATCACAAAAATTCCTCACTGTTCTTTATGATAAATGTTTGGTGCTGTTGTTTACATCACCCCACTGCCCAAAAGGGCTCCAAAGACCCAGGTTTTGTTCTGATTAGAGCCGAGGTGGGCTCTGCCTTGGGCTCTCCTCATCCTTCCCATTCCTGGATTTCCAGGAGTGGTGGTGTAGCTGGAGGTTTTGGAAGCAGCCGAGCTTTTCTCTTCAAGGCTGTCTCTTGGCATTCAGCTTCCCCACAAGTGAGTGAGAGGGAGCAGCTCTGCAAGCAAACCTCAGGAAATTTGTTTCTTCTGGGTACCTTTCCTCAATCACATGTTGAAAAGGCACCAGCAAGGGAGCAGGGGATGGTCCGATTGTAGCCCAGTGTGGGGCAGGATTATGGGTGGGTGTTGTGGACTTGAAGATTGTGTAAACAAAGCTCTGAAGCTTGCACATTTCAACACCAGAAAGATGAGATTGGGGTGCCTTGGAGGGATGTTTTCTCAGCAAGTATTTGTGGTGTGCCTGTATCTGGTTTACATATTAATGATAGAATGATAATGCTTTATTATTTAAAAAAAAATTATATATACAAAATTGCTTTATTTCTATGAAATCATGCAGTATTTCATAGCTTGTTACACTGAGAATGCAGTGCATCTTCTGAACTTGGGACTAAAAACATGCTATGAATGCATCTGGAAATGATTGTGCTTTAATCCACATTCTGTCATTCTGCTATTGCCTGATTACCCTGATGAAAATAGGCTTTTCTTTTTCTGTTAAGCACCCTCATAAAGCTGTAGGTGAAACCTGCAGCTGGTCTTAACCAAAGCTCAACTCTTCAAGCCTTGAAGAATTTCATGTTCTTCAGGAGGTCATGAAAAACAGAGGCACTGGATAGAGCAGAGAAACACCGTTAATTCAGATCTCATAATTCTGTTCAGAGAAGAGGAGCTCAAAATATTCTGTGTGAAGGAAAAAGTTGGGTGCAGGTGTGGACTGGATCCTAATTGCTCTGTCAGGATTACAATGAAAAGAAATGTTATTGTGTGGAATTTTGAAAGGAGTAGGGATAAAACAATGACTAATATAAAGCTAGTCCCACTGAAGTCATTGGTAAGATTCACAGTGACTTCAAAGGCAGCAAATGTGAACTACAAAGGAATGTCTTCTCCTTTCAAGTTTAGTTGTTGTAGTCAGCCCACAGCTTCTTTTGTAGATGGCTGGTGAACGGTTCAAAAGCCCAATATGCAGTTCGTAAAAATTAATATAGGGGCATTTTTTTCTGCTTTTGTTTTATCCCAGACTTTGCTTTGTGACTTTGACACACTGACCTGTTTTAAATCAAAACTTTGACCTATTTAGTAGTTCTGTTCTTGCCAAAGCAAACTCCCAGAACTTGACATGGGTGTCTCATTAATGTCAGGATTTTAACTCACACAAAGATTTGGGATTTGCTGTTTCTTTTGCATACAGGGGCACCTCATATTGCCATATACAACATTTTACCTCGTTTACCAACCATATTGAAGGGATTAAGCAATCTCACATCAGGTTTTACTCTGTATATGATTTCAAGCCATAATCTGTCACTAAGCAAGCTTGCTTGGGTTCATTAATTAAAAGTCTGTGGGTGTTCAGGTACAGCTGTATACTCCCACCTGAACAAACTGATTGTCTTTGAGAAATGACATAAGTGGAAGATCCCATGCTAGCAGTTTGTCTCCCATCTGTGGTTGATTATTACCTTGAGCCATCGCCACATATGGACGATGGCTGCTAAGTAATGTATATAAAACGAGCTGAAACTCAGGCTTGCCCTGCTTATACCATTTGCCAGACTGAGACTTAATGAAATCAAAATCAAACTTTTGGTGTTTGTCAGTCTAATTTCATCTGGAAAATACTTCATCAGGGCTGGTGCTTTTACAGTTTGAGTTCATGTTACAGAGCAGGGGTTGCATTGCTTTGCACTCCTATTGCTCAAGGACACAGCTGTCCTGTGTGGGTGGCACTGTGTGGAGAGCTGGATTTCTTTTCTGTTTAATAGAGAATACAATTATACGTAGGAGTCAGCTTAACCTTTTTAATAAGTATGAGGAGTGATAAGTGGTCCTTTTGTCCTCTTGCTGCGAGATCTCATCCTGGGTAGCACACCATAGGACACCATAGCACATAGGACTAATGTATGCAGCCCTCCTCCTGAATGAGCTGACATTCAGGCTAAGTATGTGGGTTTGTACTACAAAACTATGAAGTACGGGAAGTTGCCATGTATTCCCAAGCATCACTTCCTGCCAAGTCCAACAAACTTAAAAAAGTATAGTGAGGCCAGGCTGTGGCAGCCTCAGACATTATAAATTATTCCTTGCTGCTCATTCTGTAGACACTGTCCTACAACCTGCCTCAATCACCAATGAATTATGTAGGAGCAACAGTGAAAGCAAACAAAAGCCAAATCTTATCATGAAACAGAAATGCCAGTTTCTGTTTCTTTGCCTCTTGTGTTGCACATTTACTTTCATGATTCTCTTCACTACTTCAAGGTCTTTTGTTGGTTTTGTTGTTGGTTTTTTTTTTTTTTGGAAGAGTGGTTTTGAATGGTCCCTTTCCTTCCTACAATTTGTCTTGTGTGCCACTTGGCAGTAGCACATACCATGAGCATCAGTCTGTTCAGTTTTCTGTCATGGCTGTTATTATTTTCTCCATTTGTTCAAATACGTCTCCAGAGCAAGTCCAAATGGATTTGTGCTACAGCAGCTTGAGAGAGTCCCTTTTTTTGAGGGGAAAGCAGTGTCGAGCATGTTTAGGGAGTCCGCAGCCCTCTGCCTCCAGAGCACAAAGGACTCTGAGCACAGCTCAATGTGTTACTAACCTACCCCACAGTGATGCTGTTGGACACAGCATGTACACTGGCTGTCTGAAGGTACCACTTCAACTCCTGATCTAATACCCTGCCCACACACTTCAGAGGCAGTCGGGACCAGCAAAGAGCATGAATTTGCAGCTCAGGCTAGCGTGCAGACCCCCCTAGCTTCACGCTTTGATGGACCTGTTCTCTCTAATTTCTCGTTATTGCAGGTGGTTCTGTGTGACATACAGGCTATTTCTGCAAGGGTTTCTTAGCCATACTTCTGAATTCACACCTTCCCTCTCCACTGTGCTTGCAAACAGCTTGTCTTCCTCATTTCAGAAGCCCATGAATTTTCCTCCTCCTGCAAGAAGCTCTGTGGGTCTATGAGGGCACTCGGGTGTCAGCACAAATAGCTGGGATTTGTCCCCTTGCTAGGTGTTGCATGGCTAGTACAATTTATCCTGTGGGTTAAGGTTCTGTTCCGTCTGTAACTGCTTTCTTCTTTTGGTAATGTGGTTATCTAAGAGACATGTTCCCACTACTGTCCTCTGTTTCTTTACAGCAATGCTTCTTTGATCTTCCTGGTAGGGTCAGTGTGTGTATGACAATTGTCCTCTCAGGTGTCAAGCCCACATCCTTTAGGAAGTCAGTTGGTGGCTCCAAAACCTTAATTGTTTTCTTCTTAAGTTAATTTTCTGTTATTCCATATAAACCTAAAAGAATTCACTAAACCAAACAAAATTCCCTCATGTATTTCTCCTTTTTAAATAGATTTTTGTCTTTTTTAGAATTTTTCACCATTCCCAGTAGCTCTTTTACATGAAGAGGGACAAAGATTTCTTCTATTGTTCATCTTATGCATTACTTCATCTTACAGAACAGCAAAAGGAAATTAATCCAGTATTTCTCGTTCTCCCAGATCAGCTTTGTATAACATCACATTTCAAATCATAGAATCACAGCATCATTTAGGTTGGAAAAGACTTTCAGGATCATCAAGTCCAGCCATTAACCCAGCACTACCAAGTACACCACTACACCTAATTGCCACACCCCCATGTCTTTTAAATATCTCTAGGGTAGCCTGTTCCAATGCTTGACAACCCTTTTGTCCTATAATATATGAAATATTAGCATGCATGTACATACTTCAGATTTCTATTAATTTGAGGATTATCCATCACTAGCTACCATGTGACCCTGTGAATTTGCATCAGACCTCATCAGGGCAGCATTAAGAAATTAAATACAAGTCTTAATGACCATTGGGAGAACTGTGACATCTAATGCCTCTCTGTGCCAGCACCTCACAACTCTCCACTCATGCTACTGGATGGTTGGTACTACACATCTTTATTTTTCCGTGTGCAATAGTGAAAGCAGAGAGGACAACATTCATCAACACATGCTCCCTTTGCTGGCACTTGGCCTCCTTTCTTTCACCCAGGACCTGCAAATGAAAACGTCATACCAAGTATGTTACTCCTTGGGCAGACAGTAAGTGCAGCCACGGTGTTGACATGAGCTAGTTTCTTTTAAATTATGGATGTCTACTGTACAGTGAGCATTCATTATTTGAGTGCTGTGTTCCTGCAGTACAGACGTGTAGTATATCCCCCCCATGAGACCCTGAGCTGGTGATCAGCCCAGGCATCCTCCTGTGCTACCCCAGCTTGTACTGGCTAAGAGATGGGCATGGTAAATACAGAAACTTCCTGGCTCTCCCTGGAGTGAGTGCAGGATTCAAGTCCTGCAGAGTCAAATGAAAGATTCCTATTGACTTTGGGTCAGGTCCTTAGTAAATGCTTTGTTAGATATAATCCTGTATCTATCAGCACTTACATCAAGTGAAAACGGTTCACAGTCACAAAGCCAATAGTTTTCTATTTATCTAATGTGTACATTAGGTGGTATCACTAGAAAGCCTTTTTTTTCCCCACTCTGAAAATACTTCAAATCAATTCTTATTTCTTGAAGAAAGGGGGGAAAAATACATTTTGAAATCCAAGGAGTCAGCTTTTCATCCCTCTAGCTGTGTTTCGGCCTAGATAAGAAGAGATCTCAGGGTCCCATACTATTAATACACTGTCTATATGAATAACGAGCAGGCTTGGTGAATTATTCCACACTCCTGGGAAAATCTATAGTCCTGTCCTTCTGCAGCACCAATGGAACGGAGCAGGAGACTAGTATTTTTTTTTTTTTCCTGGTGAATTCAGATTGCTTCATTTGTAAGGAGGAAGAAAAATGTTTCTGTTCCTCACTGACACTCATTTGATAAGTTCAAAAAGAAATCCAGTATATCACAGGCACTATTAAAAAGAGGATATATATAGAGAGAAGCCTAACTGTATAGCAGAGTATTTTAAGACTTTGCTTTTGTCCAAAACCTTGAAATGCCCTTGCAGCCACCCTCAAATTACAGCCAGACCCTGAGAGGTGCTGACTTCGGGGGAGCAAAAGCAAAACTGGCAGTGATGAGGCAGAATAATTAGTTCATTTACCAAGGCACAGCAACTCTCATTACCAGTTTGCCTTCTAATCTGCAGGGCAGAAGCTGAATGGAGCATAGGGGAGGTGTGTGCCTGACCCTGCTGATGGTGGGTGAGCTTTTGTCCTGGAGCACAGTAGCATCTCCTGAACCCAGGAGCAACCTGAGGATAGCAGAGAGTCCATGTTTCTCCTTGAACAAGCATGTGTAGAAGCATATGTATGTGTGTGTATACACATATATGTATAGCTGTGCACATGCTGCAGAGTCATCCTGACATGGGTGGTACATCAATGCAGTGCTGTTCAGACATATATGTATATTTCCAGTGATTAAGGTGCACAGGGGAGAGATATTCAAGGGTCAGGTTCAAGCCAACCTGAGCCAAAGTCTGCAGCAAGGGCTGCTGAGCCAGGCACTTCCCTTCTCTCAGCGAGGGCTGCATTGTTTGTGCACATGCAAACATCCACCAGGCATTAGGGGGAAGTAGATGGATGATCATGTCTTTTTGGTGTGAAGATGGTGCAGCTAATGAGATCGTCTGACTGTGGGTTTATGTGAGTACATCTTTATCTCAGCTATAATTTATCTCCCTACCTATCTCTTACATTTCTTTCTTTTCCAATTGACACTGCAGTTTCCTGCGTAGCGAAGCAACCACCCTTTTTAATATCAAGCCCATAGAACAGCTGACTAATCCACCCCTGATGAAGTACAGAGAGCTCACTTAAATCCCAATTGCCACAAGAAAAACATTTTCTTTTTCTACTTAAGAGGCGAAAAAAGCCATAAGTCATGGCACTGTCTCCATTTGCGTGAGGAGTGGTCATTTTTCCAGTCTCCAGCTGACAGGTTTCAGTGCTGACACAAAGGGAACAGAGCCCTTGCAGCCAACCAAGGTGTACAAGCCGCAGCCTTATGGTGAAATTAGAGAATGGCATGGCTGCATAGCAGTGTGAAGACATACAGGAACCTGTAATTACCTTCGTACAGAGGAAAGTAACCTTTCTGTCAAATACTTGCAATAAGCCCACTACAGGCTAAGTGGAAAAACAGTAGGAGTTTTCTCCTCTTACAGGTATGTTGAAGTGTTAATCACAGCTGGAAAGAGCCTGATAAGGGGGTTTGGGGACACGGAGAGCTGGCACGGAGGGCAGCTGACCACAGCAGTGTGCCAGGCACTGCAGGGAAGAAAAAGCACAAGTTGGGTGGGAACAGCCACAGGCAGGACCATGCAGGTCAGCCCTGTGAGTGCAGGTAGAATAAGGATTGGCAAGCATGGAGGACAACTCAGAGAAGGGGTTTTCATAGCTTTTGCATACACTGATCTACCTCAGTGAGCCCAGAGGAGGCCTGAGAAGGGGCAGCAGCCCCCTGTGACCTATCTGCAAATATACAGATGGTGGATGTAGAGGCAAAAGAAGCTTCAGGGATGCTCTTACAACCAGCCAGCATCCAGCAGTGCTGAGGGAGAGATCTCCAAATGTCAGGAACTAGATGGAAGAAGCCTATCCAAGAAGAGATCACAGGGCTGGAATGATTAGTGGCATGTCAGAGCCAAAAAGCTTTGCTTGGGGACTAACAAAGAAGTAGCTCAGCAAAGTAAGATCTGGGTATCTAGGAGGTGCTTTTGTGTAAGACACTTGATGTAATAGTATCCACCACACCTACCACAAGATATGGAGTCTGGTCTGTGTCTGCCCTGCGTGTCTGCAGCAAGGCAGCAAGAAAAAGAGCTTTGCTATCATTTACTGTGTCTGTATGGAGTTATGTTGCCAGCTGCTACAGGATGTGTGGCAACTCAGGAATAACAGGTTTATAAACCATTACACCATGCCTTTAAAAAAACACTGGATTTATCTGTGCTTTGTTGCACATTCGTGTGTGGTCCAAGTGCAGCATACAAAATACATTCAGAGAGTGGTTTGACACCCTGAGATGGATTTTCAGCTGGTGTAAACTGGCTCTTGAAATCCAGAGAGACCTGCTAGTTTCTGCCAAATGATGGCATGGTTAGTTGAGTTTAGGAGAGCAAACAGAATGGCAATTGGCTATTAATCCTTGTTCACAGTCTTCAGGGAATATATGGGACCAGCATTCAGCTCATCGGTGGCCAAGATGAGCTTAGAGAAGCGTTAAGGTCAAGTTAGCATCTGTGCTGTATCTCCTTACACCAAATCTTTGCAGTAATTCAGATCATAATCTGTCTCTGCCAGAAAGACCAAATGGGTAATTCTGGGTAAAATCATGTCATACATCTTTTCTGCATCAGATACTGTGTTTTCAGTGCACCAGGGCTGTGAAATGCTGCTTGTCTACAGGTGTCTTTAACACAGAACAGAAAATACGTGATCAGATTATTGCAGAGCATTAGATCTTTTTTTCTTCTCCTTCAAAGCTACCTTCTATCTATAAACATGGAGCTAGTTCACAAAGCTTGAATGTGGTTTGTAGAATTAGGATTTGAATAAGAAAGAAGTGGATGATTAAGTAAAAATGAGAAATGTTGTTGCATTGTGTGCTCTCTCTAAATTAAAGACAAGAACCTGAAGTTTTCATACACTGAAATTTTAAAGAGACAGCAGTCAAATTTTTGTAAGAAGAATACACATCATTAATCCTTTTACTGTTGCAGTGAGTTCAAGAAAAGAGTGACTGATTTAGCACTGGGATTGTCCCACTGTGTTGAACCACAAGAATTAATCTGGCAACTGCAACTAGAGGCAGACAAAGTCAACAAGTGTTTAATTGATTTCAGAGAATTGATTATCCATAAAATTGATCCCAGGTACATTTCCAGTTCCTCCTCTCATAATACAACTAGGCATCTCTAGGACCCAAACCCCTCAGTATTTTCTCAGCCCATAGTCTGTTTTGGGGTGATTTTCAAGCATTAATGCTACAGAATTGCCTTACTTTTAGGAATCAAGTAAGTACATTGCAAGCAAGGGATTTATTTAAAATCTTAGACTTTGTGCTGAGGGAGGGTGCTATTCAGCACATGCATATCCTGCAGGTTTTGGAACAGGTATCTGTATGTAGGTGTCAGAAAGCAGTCTCAAAGAAAGCATTATTCCTCTTTGGGAGTTGTTTTCGTAGACCATTCAATTTACTACAATAACTCTTCAAGGTTAAGCAAGCATAAGTGTTGATGTAGGTTGGCAAATTCAATAATATGTAAGAAATTGCTGCCTTTCCCTTTTGAAGCTATCATGTAAAAGGCAGAGGTATGGAAAGGAGCCATGCTCTATGCATTAAGCATCCTTGCCCTGTGTCATTAGTACCTATTCTGCATGCAGACTGATTGCTTTTAATATGTGGTCTTGTGTTATCATTTCCTTTTGATTACAATTCCTAGGCAGCAAGCATACAGCACAGTTTTCAAGATGCATGTGCATGGTCAGTGCATATTTTTTTATCTTCCTAATGTGCCCAGGACTCACAAACAGCAAGGTGAAAACATCAGCACAAACCATCACTCAGGAATGAAACTGAGAAGCAAATGACACTGTCCTAACTGAAGACAGTGGCAAATCTCCCATTAACTCAAATGAGAGTAGAAAACATATCTCTATATAGGTTTTATTACTACAAAATGCCCTCTCCTTTTTCTTCAGACCCCTCCACAAAATGCCATCAAATGCGATTGTAAATAATACAGTTATGCAAATACCAAATGAACTCTATTTCCTTCAGAAATTTCCTTTCCTCGCCTTGAAAATTGCTAATGGGATGAACATAGTGAAAAACAAGAGTACCTGTAGTCCCTGTTAAATAAAGGAAACCAAAGCCCATTCACATAATGAACATTTATCTCACATTTGTGAGATCATTATCCAGGGACACAGATCCCTCTTGCCCTGACCAGGAAGGGGGACAGGAGGGTGATCACTGCCTTGAACCATAGAGCACAGGATTGAAACAGTAAAGAAAATCCATATGGTTTTTGACAGGTTGTGTTTCCTCTGGAATTCAGCTGAGCAGCAAAGGCTGGGCCTCATTGTTGCACTGGTGCTATTCATTTCTCTTGCTTGTCTTTGTACTGTGATGAATTCATGAAATTGAGGCAAGGAATCAGGCAAGGAATCTGTGGCAGAGCATAATGCTTCTCTCTAGTGCAGTGAATGGTCCCTTCCTGGGATGGATGTACAGTTCTGTCCATTCAGCTTCAAGAAAAGTGAATTGAGTTATGGGATCAGATGCGGAGAAAGACTTTGGCTGCTTAGGAGAACAGGCAGTCTTTACCAAGAGAGATGTAGGGCAGCAAAGCAAAGGGAGATACCTTCTCTCTCCCTTCCTGCTGAGGAGGGGAGTGATCAAGCAGCTTCAGTAGGCACCTGGAATCCAGCCAGGGTCAACCCACCACAATGCTTTGCCTGTAACATAGCACAAATTTATTCAACCTAGAAAAACAAATCTTATAAAACCAAATCACATTGTTTGCAAGCAATTACATTTCATACCAAATAAAGGGTGAAGTCGGGGGGGAGTTGTATGAGAGCTTTTGAAAGGCAATTTTTGAAAACAAAAATGATTTGTCAGTGTTATGACTTTATTAATGTAAGAAGAGAGGATAAAGTTGCCAAGCAGATACATGGAAAAGTTTCATCCCATTTTGAAGTCTTTAGTCACAATTTGACTGTATTTGATACAGTAATTTTTTATTGTTTGGCTGGCTCACATTGATATCCTTTTTTAATCCATCTGTTTGCAATAATATGCTGATGAATCAGTTTTAGCAGTGGAAACAATTAATTCTCTGTTATATGTATTGACTTAGGTTTTTTTTAATCTATTTTGTTTGTCAGAGATGGCAGTGCTGGACTTCCCTGGCTAAGCAATAATGACTAAGCATTGCAGAAATCTATTTCTGTTGCTCCTCTGAAACAATTCTGTGTGATCATTGCAAAAAACCCCAGCATCTGCAAACACAAATTAAGTATATTATAGCCGTGCTACCTGGCTTCCATTCCTCAAACGACCCCTGGTGCCTACTAGTGGGGATTCTAGCATAAGATATCACTTCGAGTTTACAAATTTCCCAGCTGAGTTTTCACATTAACACATGGCAGGATGGGAACTATGATCAGAAATGATCTGTAATTACAGTGGACATGGTCTAGTTGTATCGTGTGTAGTCAAGTTTGGTAAATAAAATGAATGGGGGAGGTTTTGAAACTCCTAACATTCAAATGTGATTACATACCACCCAGATCGTGTTTTACAGTTACTGTTTGCTGGAACTGAAATCCTTTTGAAACCTGATACAATTTCCTAATAAAAGGAACAAATTGACAAACCAGGCTAAAGGCTTATGCTTATGAATGTAGCAACCTTTATGCAAAGGCCTTTAGTGAAAACTCCTGCAAGTATGTGCTGTATTGAATCAGTATAAATCAGAAATAATCAGGAACACTCATTTGTAACAAGCTTCAGGTTAAACCCTTTCCATCTGAACCACTTCCATTTAAACTCATTATTTATGGTAAGCATAGCCACGCTCTTCATGCATTTTGCATATTCAGTTTTCAAGCCAAAATATAGGAGCTGCATTAGCTTCAGTGCTTCCAGCAGGTAATCAGCCTCCTGCAATATCAAACCTTATGTCACCAACAGTAGTAGGCTGAAATAGTCAGAGCCTCATAAGGACTGTGCCTGCCCAGTTCCTATTAAAATTAATGGGCACTGGGCATCCATTCCCTCTAGGCAGCTTGGAAAATATCAGCCAAAATGTAATTGTAAGTATTAACCTTTAGGAAGTTAGTGTTGGCAGCCTCCCACTGCTCTGTACCACTCTCCAAAATCAGTAGCTCTGATGAGGCATGAGAGCTTCAGTTTGATGGGACCATGTCCTTAGAGGCTGCTGGTGGGGAGCAGCTGTGGGCAATTCACACCTTCAGGCTGTTTTGGCTGAGCACAGGAGGCAAATTGTGAGGTTGCTCTATCACTTGTACCAGGAACAGCCTGAACTGAGTGTGAAGGGGTTTTGCTTCCCCCCACCCCACGGTTTTCAGAGGAGAGGAAGCCAGTCCCATAAAGGTCAGTAGAGGTGGTGTGAAAGACTGTAAGTATGATGGAATACAGAAGTCTAGGGCAAAAATGCCAAAAATATTGAAGAATAACTGTTAAAATAAACATATTTGGTATAGGAAAAAACCTGCCTGTGAATGCTTTTATGTATTAAGCCCTGTAAGGAGCTTCTGCCCTGCTGATTTAACTTTCTTTAGTTAGGGTTTTGTCCCTTTCCTGTCTATATTTGCAAAGAAAAATAGTCTAGCATTTGAAAAGAAATAAGAGATTAGAATAATTTATTGTTGGATTAGTATTAAACCAGTAGAAATAGCAATAGGAATTCATGTTTATAAACAATCTCCAGGTCTAGCCCATACAGATGATGACCTGTGAGGAAGCAGTGTTACAGGAATAAATTGGCTGTGGTTTAGACTGCATGATTTCAACCCAACTAATAAATTCTTAGTAGTGCATGCCTGAAATATTAACACAGTAGTTGCAGAGCAAACTGTCCCCTTTTAAAGTTTTTTCACCAAATACTTCTAAAATAACCAAAGTGTAATCAATACACTCAGCTAACAGATTGTTCATGGACACAAAATACATTCCTAAATCAAATAAATTGCTAACTGTGAAGCATTTGCTAGGCTCTGCTTTGCATAGCATGAGATAAGAAGCAAATATAACACACTGGTCTCTGTTACTGACTGCAAAGCTATATATGTGCTCTTTCAATTTCAACAGTGAATCACTAGTAGGAATCCTGCAAGGACCACCTGGATCTTAATGACCTGTTACACGGCAGCTTCACCACCACTGTGAGTGCCAGCTCTGGTTTTTTTGGTGGATACCTATGCCATGTTAGGAAGCAGTAATTATATTTTGCTGCATTTTTCTGCATTTTTATTCTGGTGTTCTTATTTTTTACTTTCTCTTTCTGACTGTCTAATAATCATGGACCTGGAGGAAATGTGTATCCAGATACATTAGCAGTGCTGGCAGACCTCAGAAGAAGCAAAAGGGCCGGCCACAGCCCTTCCTGACTCTGCTGAGCCTGCATGTTCTGAGTAGAATTATGGGCAAGGCTTACTGCAGTATCCCTGTGCTCAGGGTATGGGTGGTGTGCTTGTTCTGCTAGCTTTTCCTGAAATAGTAGGACTTGCTAAATGCAGCCTTCTGTAGAATACAAATCAGCTATGATAGCGTGGTGTCCTGCTTGTACAACGAGTTTTGGTTATGTCTACCTTTGTATTTGCTCACTTTGGAGCATACTCTGATATGTCAAAGAATGTAGATGCCTCTGCTTCCGACCACATTTTTTCAGCTAAAAAGGACAGGTGCCTGGAATTATTACAGTATGGGTTTTGCTTGTTTTTTCACCAGGTTTTTTGAGAGGTTGTTGCTAGGAGTTTTGCGGAGTCCAAGGGGGCTATACTTGCACCCTGAAATCTAACAAAAAAACCCCACAATCTACTAGTTTATGCTGCAAAACAAGGCAAGCATCCAGCAAGGGCAAGAACACAGGCTTTGTGTAGTGGAAAAAGGAGAACTTGGGCTGTGGGCAACACAGGAGTGAAGAGAACTTACACTGCAGAGTGGGAGCAGACTTCCTGTGTTAGGTAATGCTGGATACAGTAAATAACCTCAAACACTTGGAATGTCTTTTGTTTCTTAGAAACCTTAAAGAATGTGCAGTAACTGAATAGATTAAAGATGTACACTATTCAGATTGCTATTACTGTGTCTGTAAAGGATGTGATAAAAATATATAGCATGGGAGGCAGAGAGAGAGCAGACCCACAGCTCCTGTTCTACTCTCAGTCTGGGGAAACCATAACATAAAAGGAGATATTGCTACAGCCTGTTTTCCATTCCCATCCAAAAATACTCTTCCTTCCAATTTGTCTTTGGTGTCAGAATAAATGAAAATGTTTCATAGTGATTAATGGTGTGCTGGCTTCACAGTGAATGCTGTGGGGGTACATCCCATCAGTGGAGAGGATATTTTCAGAAAACCTCATCACATTTTGTTTTCACTTTATGCTGACATGTTGAATTTTGGCAAAAAAAGTGATGAAATTCAGCCAGTTACATAAGCATCCATGTGTGCACATAGACACACATGGGGAGGGAGAACCACTTGGAGATTCTGCTCCTGGAAGGAGACACCTCTCAGGAAAAATTCTTCATTGCTTGACACATGCTGGACTTTGGTTGCTATTTCCACTTGCTTTGTCCTTTTCAAGGGTTATGTTTGCATGGCAGGACTGTGGGAGCATCCCTGTGGTCCTTAAGACCACTCAGTGTTGCATGGCACTGTGGGAACGGACAGCCACTGGCAGGCAGGTTGATGGGAGATGAAGGCTTACCTGCCCCTAACCCTACCTCTGTGCATGTCATCATGTGCCATCTTTGAGGACAAAAAGCAGTGGCAGATACCATAGCATCCCTGTTTTCTTTGGGAGATTGGTTTAGTTATTTAGAAAGTGCTTATAAAGTTTTGGGAAGAGGACTAAAACAACCTGCACCCTAATTCAAATCAACTCAGAATGTCATCTAGGTTTTGATAGAGCTTGTTATACATAAAGCCTATATGGTATTTATTCACCTAGAGACCTTAACTATTATGTACAGAAAAGAATGACTACAGCATAATATTGTTGCTTTCATTACCATTGATCTTTAGTTTCCTGCTTCAATTTTGCCGTGTAAAATAAGGGTAGTTTTTTTGTACTGCTGTGTATGTGAGATGTTTAAAACTTGCTTGAGATTTTGATTTCCAGAGGCTTCTGTAAGGCTAAGGTTGTAGCTTATCTAATATTTTGACACAGTCTAAACTCTGTGTTGTAAAAGTCGATTCAGATTTAAGCTGTTGTTTTCACCACTACAGTGAAGAATCCAATTTCTAATTATTTTAGATAGTATTTTATTAATTTTATGTATTATTTACTTAAAATTTAGTTGTGTGTCATTATCACAATTTTAGTGGAAGGGACACTGGAGGAACCAAGCCTTGCTGGAATAGATTGTTATCCAGTGTAATGTATTGATCAGGTCAAGCAGTAAATTAACAGGAGCAGAACACCATTAAATTTTGAACTTAATTGCCTTCTACTCTTAATTTCTATTGGATATAATCAATAGGTGCCAGAGGAAAGTTAAAAGAGTTATTTAGCAAGCTACTATTTCCTGCGGCATAATGGAAAACTACTGTTTCATCCTCTAGTTGATGCAAATAATGTGCAGTTCAAGTGTGGTCACTTAAGCATTTTATCAGACTCACTTTTAGTTTTGTCTTGATTAATCTTCATCCCTTCCAGAAAGAAATGTGATTTAGTGACACAAGCTGCTCTGGTTTAGCTGCCCTTTTGGTTGTTGAACTTACACTGGTGTTGTGGCAAAAGATCCCTTTCCCTCCAGGATCTCTCCAGCCTGTATTCCTGTCTCTAGCAATGCACACAGAGTGTCTTCTGAGGGATATTCTCAGGCTAGTATCTTTTAATATACTTTCCTTTTTCAAGTAAATACCATAGCCTTGGTCTTGACTTTTCTTCTTGGTTCTCTGCTAGCTTTTTTGGACAAGTTGCTCATCTTTCTTATTTTCCCTTCCTGCAAAATACTAATCAATTGCCTTCACCAAGGTCTGGCGTCAAGCTGATGAAGTCTCTTCTAGGACTTCTTGTGCTGATGACACATCTTGTTCTTTCTCCAGCCTACTGTTCAGTTTGTTACTTCTTGTGTCTCATGTTTCCCTCTATAGTAATATCTTTACTTGCTGTTTAAGTAATGCTTATCCTGCTGTAATCTAAAACCAGTTCCTTATAAATCAATATCTCAGTGCTGTTATTATTTTTACACCTCTTTGAACACCCTTTCCATTACCTAGTCTTCTGCTAATAAAATGCTGCAAAGAAAACACCGTATTTCAGGTGGGCCCCTGCCAAAGCTGTATGCCCAGTATCAGTGCCCTGTGGAATAACAGGGACATTAAAAAGCCATGGAATAGAGGATAGACATCTGATGTAAATCAGAGTATTATTGCAAACTTTGGTGGGCCTTGGAAGCTGTATTACTGAAACAGCACATAGAGTAAAACAGGCCAAGGTAATCATACCTCATATTTCACAATAGTGTCAGTTCTGTGCCAGTGGTGCTATTCCATATTTATAGCTTTATATTGGCAAAAGGCAATTTACATTCAAGCTAATAGGAGTTTTCCAGGAGTGTTGATTCAAGTTCTTGATGAGAAATGGGTATAGCTCCTTTTGCACATCTCTACAGCAGAAATAGCAGTTAGAGAAGAGTCTACTTGAGATTTTTATGAAGTGGTGTATAATGAAGCACCAAATGGACAGACCTTCATAGAAGTCTAATTTTCTAAGACATCTGACCTATGCTCCCTCTGGAAACCAGGTATCTTCAGGGAGTGGCAAGTTACCCACCTCAAAATAGAGTTAACACATTCAGTGAGTCTTGCTCTGAAATCTTGACCTGCATCTGTCCACAGTTCTCTCCATTATGAAATGTGGACTACAGGTATTTTACTGTGAGCACCCTTAATTTTATTCAGGTCCAGTTTATTTGAAGAAAACATTGTTTGCTGTCTATGCAAATTCAGAACCTGCCATTATCAAAAGAGCTGAACATGAATTTACCTCTTTGACAGTTATTTCTTGTCACATTATTTTGGTTAACAGTGAGAGGAGGAGGAGAGGAACAGGGGAGAGGAAAAAATAAAGCCTCTTGACAGCTACAAGGAATTAACAGTGCTTACAATAATATATTTTCCAAGGGAAGGCTAGAGGGCAGGGTTTGACAGCAGTGAAGCTCTTCCACATACAGTGACATCCTGTGACCATCATTAGCCTGGATTTTACCTTTATAGAGGGAAGACTTGTTCATCTGTGTTACTGGCATGAATTGTGCAAGGCTTTGAAGTCTTAGCTCACAGGAGAGGTTGAAATCCTCCTGTTCTGATCATTCTACCTGTGCCCACCACACCACTACACCTTGTATTTTGAGGAGACAGAAGAGTTAGTGTTGTGCCTATGGTATATTTAGGGAACTGAATCAGAAAGCCCAGATGCCCATGGAAGCCTATGGGCAAAAAGGAGATTGGACATGGGACTAATTGAGTATTCTGACCAGGGTGGTGTTGGCAATTATAATAGCATTCCCCATTTCCCATGGCGAAGAGCTTCTGCTTGTGTTTCACACTTCTGCCAAGAAAAGGATAAAAGGAGATTTTTCTCTGTGTCACTGAGGAGAATCCCCTTTTCATCCAGATGAATTATGCTGTCTTCAAGACGCCAGATTAATCTGTCTGTGATATCCCTTGTGTATTGTTTCTAGACTAACACATATGTGTGTTTGTTCTTTCATGATCAAATAAAAAGCTAACTCACATGTTAGTCCTTTTCTGCTATCACTGCCATGAAAATACCTACAGAAACTGTTCAGTCCAGCTGAAGAAGAGAGGTCCAAATAGACTGCTTACTATGCAACCAAAGATTTGCTGTGCACTGGGGTGAAGTTTCACCTTGAGTTGCCTCATAAGAAGCCTCTGGCGGAGATGCATTTGCCACAAGTCCCTGAAAGGGTAGCAAAGAGAGGCAGCTTAGATGACATATTGATGTTGTGTCCAATCCTCTCTTGAGCCTTCTTTGGCTTCTTCTGAGTGTCTTGAAAGGGAATTAGCCACCCACACCATGCAGCGTCCCAGGTCCACTCCAAAATTCTACATGAGATCCCCATGCAGTGGTGGATCCCCAACTGTTTTGAGGTGAGATGTGGATAGCAAGTCAACATTTATGTTAAGGTTGATGATGAGTGTAGTTTGGCTCAGTTGAAGCTTGTTGTCTGACTTGCTGTCATCATAAAAACATTGTGAGCTATAGATTATTGTATTTTAGGTATGCACAGTAGGAAACGTAGACAAGGTAGGAAGTCCAAGACACACGTAAATTAGAATTAAATGGAGCAAACTAATTCTCAGTCAGATCCAGTCACCATTAAAACGAAGAAGATAGAAAGAGACAGAATCAAAATTAGTGAGCTAACAGATTGCATTTCTGGTTAGGAAGAAGACCTGTATTATGAAATGCTGGTGAGTTTAATGTTCAATTCTATCATTATTTGTCATGTACATTGTAAAGCATATTTGCAGTCATCACCTAGTTGAATCCGGGCAGTGAGCTTTTGTTTTTCTTAGAGTTCTTTATGTTTTATAGCTTAGAGCCTTGGCAGAAGTCCATCTATGGTGAAGATTCACATTGGTGTTAGGCTGGGGACTGCAATTGTTGCTCTTCTGTCTGCACTTTGCTGTGTTTGTGGAAGGATCAGGATTGGAGCTGTGAGGGTTTTCTCATGATCTCTAAATCCAGAAGTGCATTTGCACCAGTTTTATCCCTAGAAAATCATTCACTGCTTACAATTCACTTTCCTGAGAACTAATCAGACAAGACATATTGTAAAGCAGGCTTATTTTGTTCATGCTAGAATATAGTATATGCTGACATGGTATAAGAAATTATACTAGAAGGTAACTCTAGTTATGACCCCACCACATAACAACAAACCCCTATTCCCTCCAAAATTAAGGAAAAAAGATCAACCAAACAAACAAAAAAACCCAATCCCAGCTCTTTGGAGGCTTTCCAAGATAGTTCTGGGACTTTCAGATAAAAAATAATATATTCTTTGCATAAGTGCTCAAAATGAATGTGTTGGCTCTATGCATAGACTGTTTTCAACTCTGTCTTGTCATTCAGTCTAAAGAGTGTTTTGGTGGCACCTTGGTGGAGTTTCTCAAAACACTGGTGCTGGCAGATATAAGATGCCTGCTTCAGTTGAAGGGCCGCTGAAAGGAAGCTTTACTATCAGTTTCCTGGCCAGCAGAACTAACAACCTATGGCTGCAGAAAAGCTGTGCAACATGCTGCAACTGGAAATTGCTTTGTGCTGCATCGCTGGATATAAAATGTGAAAGTGAAATGCTGCCACTTATGTGCACACATCTTCCAACGGTTTCAGCAAAATCAGATTTCCAGATCTTTGTCCTGAATGATAAGCAAGTGCATTTGACAAAAATACACTCAACACCCTTATAAATAACAATTTCTCTTTTTGCCTTTGCAAACCATCATCAGAAGGTTTTTCTTCACTTCCTCTTTCCTTATCCTTCATCTACCCACAGAACAATAACAGCATGCATGTAAAAATGCATAAGAATTTCAGCCTTGCAATTTAAACGTCAACTCTTCAATCTTATTGCAGTACATTGCGAGTCTCTTTTGCATATGGTATGGTTGACTCCTTACAATTCTACTTTTCTTTAAAATGACAGGACATACATCTGTGGCCCTTTCTGGTAGTCCCATTTGTTACTCTATCCTTGCAGAACAAAAATGTAATGCAGCGTGCTGTGCTGAGAGATCAGTCACAGACAATCCCTTAAGGATATTAAATAGACAGTTATGTTGTCTTTGTGGAGCTGATCTGACTCTCCTTCACTTCACTAGAGTTTAGCAAGACCTCGCTGAAATGCTACTGAGATTTAGCTTCACTGTGGTATAACGAGGCATCTCTGCATGGCAAGAGGATGTAGCAAAGGTGTGTCTCTATTGCCCGTGTTTTTCAGTGCCCTGAAAAAAAAAGATGGCAAAGAAATATAGATGTGTGCATGTGTGTGTGTGTATATATATATATATATATATGTAATCTATTTCACAGCTTTCTGGTTGTCTAGGGGTTTTTTTCTCCCATTCTGTATAGTTTCCTCAGGCATATATCAAGAGGAGCTGTTTGCAGTCATGCTGAGTGATGATTTGGGGGGGTGTTGCAGACTGTTGAAGAAAGACTCAGAACTCACACACAGGTGCACTAATGAAGTTGCAGGCATAGCCTGCTACTCTCTCTCTCTCTCTTCCGCTATAGCACTAACTAGTATTTAGGATCTCACTTTCAAAGACTGAGGGCTTCCAGTGAGTCCTCTAAATTCTGCATATGGACACTTAAATTACTTGCCCTCAGTGGTTTTCTAAATTAAAAATTACAATTTAAAACAAAAAGCACTAACAGCTGTACCATTTGTTTTCTCAGAGCCATTCCATTTGAAAGTAATAGCAGATGCAATTACTTACATAAGTTTACATAACTCATTACCTTTTGAAGAATTTCCTTCCAAACAGTAATAATAAATGTACATGTGTACACTGAGAGCTCTCTTGGGTCAGACTTTTTATTTGAAAAACCTTATTTTTATAGCTATATAAAATGTTACAGCCATTTCTATAGAATTTGAGTGCCTTTTTATTTGAGTGCCCACAGAAAGTGGAAGGGAATTTGCCACAAACTTCTCTATCAGACGAATACAAATACAACCCAGTGTTTCCACTGAAGGATAATGGATATTTTTACCATTTCTGCCCACGTCTTTCAGAGCAGCTTGTACAATCCACAGTGACCCAGGGACAAGAAGGTACTTTCCTTTCAATCTTGGTGCGGTTTTACTGTGCCAAGATAGGGTTTGGAAACTGCTTTGAGATCCTTGCAGTGGAGGTGTTAGAAAAGACACAGGAACCTGCTATGGTGTGATGATGCACTGACTTCGCTGCAGCATGATCCTCCCTGATACTACAAAAGCCCTTGGAGATCAAAAGCTGTCCTAGTTTGACCATTTCTGCTTTTCAATGAACAAATGCTGACACTGTTTGAATAATTCAGTATGTTAAAATACAAAATCTTGAAGCACATCAGCCACTAAAAACACTTCTTTGCGGAAGACGTTATGCATTTCCCTGTCCAGGACTGGTGCTCCCTGTGAAGCAGAGCTGGAAAGCCTCCC
>JBCJKH010058575.1:0-17822 GCA_039877255.1 Loriculus beryllinus
AATGGCACCAGTTGAAGTAGAGCCATGGTAGCAGGGAACATGTGTGAATACTGTAGGTGTTTTGGCATTCTTACGTATTTATAAAGCCACATAATAACTCGAAAAATGATTCATTCTAATCTTAATGATGAATTTGGCTTGTCTTGTTGGTACTTACTTAAGTGTCTACGTGCAAGTTTTCACTGCATGTTTCCTGCTTGCCTGCTGATGGCAGATAAATCTTTGTTTTCGGTGCATGCTCTAAGAGCTCAAATTCTGAAGAACTTGAATTCTCTTGAGGTAGTTTGATTCCTGTTAAATAAGCCAGTTGAAGTAATTGTTTTGAGAGTGTGGCTTTTGCTACGAGGAAGAACTTAGAAGAAGTATCTGTTTCTTTGTGTGAAATTACGGATATATATTCTGTCTCTATGATGTGATTAATTTATAATGAACCAAAAACTGAATGAAGCTCAACTGATCATGGCCATTTTATAATAGTTGCTGAATGAGCTCAAAACAAAAAAATGAAATGTTACTATTTTTCAGTTGTCTGTGCAGAAGGAATTTACTTTGTCAGTTTACTGTTTCTTAGACTTTGGAGCTACAGTTCACAGATAAGACAGAAATAGGGATGGGGACATTGTATGGCTGGTTAGGGTGGAAAGTAGTAGAAAATGGAGGATCAGTGGGTTTTACAATGCCTGTAGAAATACTTTTTTTGGAGTGTATTTGTCAGCACTAAAAGGCTTAGATTTCAAATTATGAATTTCTTAAAAAACCCACAAAAATCTCCCATGGAAATAATTGCCTATCTCTTCAGTTTAAAGTCTAAGCAAATTTGTAATTTTCACTGCAAAAACCCAGAACAAAGCTGTGTATATGAAAAGAAAAATATAATTTAAAGATGTAAGCTCAATAATAATCTTTTGGTCCAAAATACATTTATAATTGTACTCTTGTTGGAATAGGAATGAAGTTATGAAAAGCTGACTAATGAAACCAGAATTGTTCTCTTTTGTTTTCAGATCAAATTGTCTGCCTTAAAAGAAAATTATGCTTGACTTTTTCAATGCATATTTTTTTAAAAGTAATTATCATGTGTAAAATGGGATCAGTGTGATTGAGAAGTGAAAGATGATACTAACCACAGTTTGATTGAAGCTGTTTAGCTATGCAGACTGTGAAGTGCTGTATGCTTTGCTATCAGCAGCTACTTGCAAATGGTATTTGAGTTGAAGCTTGACTGCCGTTGCTGGAGCATAGATGTGAAATGATGCATAGAAAAAGATTTTATGTAATGATCAGAAAACTTGTCAGAGGTTGGGATGCAGAAGTATTTAAATAATTCTTCCTTGCTTTGATTAGTCACTGAAAGGAAAATAACCTGTAAGAGAAATGAACAAGGTTAGTAAAGCAGATTTGCATAAGACTGGCTTTGAGACAAAGTATAGAATAAAGGGAAATAAAATCACTGATTAAAAGGAAACAGGTACCTGCTGAAACACTATTATTTGTGCATCTGAATTATGCTAGAATCGATGCAGGCCAATTCTGTACACATTGAATGCTAAAATTCATGGAAATCTTGGCTGTGCTGTGAATTTAAGGTGATACACATTTTTGCAGGTTAAGTTAATGATTATGAAATAGCAAAACAATGACTGGGAGTAAGGAAAAATTTATAGAGTGAGGTGAAATTTGAACTCTGTGTACATTATCTGCCCTAGGTTCGCTGTTCTTATGAACGATCAAGGTACCAAGCAGTAAGCATGAACTCAGTTTCTCAAGCTGTAAAAAAGAGTAAGGGGGCTGTGTGGGAAAGGGAATAAGGTAACAGGGGGTAATGCGTAATGGTTGATGTTCTATGCATTTGCATTGTGACTTGCTTATGCTATGCTGGTGGGTTCAGCCTAACATCTCTGTGGGGGTCCAGCATGTTGCCATAGGAGAGAGTCAGCACAGTGTGAGTGAAGGAGAGTGCTAATGGAGAGCGATTACTCTTAAACAAGAATTTCCCTTATTCTTCAGTGTAAGGTAAACTATTTCACTTACGGAAAAATAACAGAAATGTTGGAAACTGTCTGAAATTGTGCTACTTGCGTAGAAGCTGAATTGTTTTCAGAGAAGTGGCTCCTTTTTTGCTGTTCTACACAGAGCAAGTGCTTAAACACGCAGAGACAATGACAAACTCAAAGTGCATCTCATTCAGCCCTGCTGAGAGTGATGGTAGTCAGTCTCCATCATGAAATAGGACAGTTTTAATGGAACTTTATAAAGCTGACTGCTGGTCACGAAGATGCAGGAAAGAGACTAGAAGAGGTTTTAAATTGTAAAATGTAATCCTGGAAGCATACCTTCAGATTTACGGGTGGGGAGAAAACCTCCCAGCATTATTTTTTTAGTATATACAGTACACTCCTTCCATTACAGACTGTAGTGGAGTTCTTTGAATGCTTGTCTGAGTATGTTGTACGAGATAATCTTGAAGATTTTTAACCAGTTGCTTTGGAAAAAAAAGAGGAGGAGATCTGGGACGAGCCTTGCTTATTCCTGCTTAAAAATCCAGATACAGACAATGTGATTACATGTGTTGTGCAGTGTACGTGTTGAGCTGAGTCCATTTCTGGGCTCATCTTATCTGGTCAACCATGCTAGCTTGCTTACATGAGAGCAATGTAGGACTTCAAGGTACCTTTGGATCTGTTCAGCTTTCTACAGCCCATCCGTTTTACCAGTCTTGTCTTTTTCCTTCTGCTAGTGACAGTAATTATTCTGGTACTCAAGGCATTAGCTCTTCACAAACTGTAGCATTAGCTGAATGCATGAGGCCCAACAGCTGCTGTGACTGTGCCTCTTAGGGAAGAAAACTTGATTGGTTTTGTGGCTCTGCCCAAGACACCTTTTTGTATCTTTACTCTGAATTTGTTGGGATGGAAAGTAGAGGGCAGAGTTTTATAGCATTAAATAGAGAAGCTAAAAGCAGATACTTTTTTAATTAGATATCTCCTCTAAGAAAATTTAAGATGGAATTAGATGTCTGCCCTTTCTGTGTGCATGTAACCTTGATTTAATTGGGCAGCATGAGGATAGCTGTGTTATACCAGTGGGCCAGCATCTGTATCCCAATTCAGAAGGGCACCTTTTCCCTTCCCCCTCCCCCCCCCCCCTTTTTTTTTTTCTCCCATTTCTTTTCCTTTTGCCTGTCTCTGTTCTTATAGCAAAAGCTTTAAAGCTAGTTTGGGCTATTTCTTTGCCAGCTGAATACAAAGTACTGCCCTTTGCCAGAAAACAATCTATTGTTTTCTTCTGATAAGGCTCATGTTTCTGTCTCATCTGGGCAGAGACAGGACTTGATGGGAACAGCCGTTAAGCACATGAGAGAGATTCTGATGATGCGCACAAGTTTGTGAGCATGTTGTGCTATGAAGCAACAAAGTAATTTCAAAGCCAGCTAATTTGCTTTCTCAATGCTCAGTTGTGTGCTTGCTTTGGGTACTTTATTTTTTTGGAGGTGTTTTTTTGCCTTTTTTTTAATGCCATATGCATTGAAACCAATTTATGATTACTACCAAATATCTTGAGGGCTTAAAGCAGTTTTATATATATTTAGTCCTGTGGCCATCAGTTGTCAGGCCAGGACAGTCAGCAGTAGGACCCATCAAAAGACGAAGGAAGTTAAGAAAGAAGGCTGATTTGAAGACTTTTTCTACTTTTTCTGTATCGGCATGCTAAAGAGAATTGGCAGCTATTGGAACTTCTGAACAAAGAGCAATTATTTGTATTGAGCTTCTAAATCTAAATTTAAAGAGAGCTTTCCCCCAGATAAGGACCAAATTAGGCTTCATTACTGAAGGTAAATTTAGTAATTTTAAAACATCTAAATTTTGACTTCCAGATAAACCCTCATGTTGAAGATGTGGTTTCTAGACATATGAGGGTGCATGAACACAGGATCTGCTTGGCATTTGATGCAGACACTTCTAGTATGGTAGCAGTTACAACTGAGAACATTGCCCTGCTTCAGGTTTCTGATGCAACTTTTCTGGCTTTCCTGGCCAGATCTGAGACTGACGTATCCTCCCAAGTTGTCTTTAGGTACGGATGCTCACTAGCTGCCCTCAGTAGAAGAATGCTTTTCAGGACCCCTTCCAAGGATCTGATTTTTCAGTGGCGTGGACAAGGAAGTTTATTCATAAAATAATCCTGTAGCTGGATAAAACTATAAGTATTTTTGCAGACTCTGAGAAGTGTTTTCTTCCATTTACATGTATGGCATTCTAGTGAGCTTAGGGAGGGTTTGCCTCACAGTTCTTTGACGTTCTTTTTCTGTGTATAGTCTTTTCCCCATTTTTGCTCAGTATTATATTTAGAATTTTACAAGCTTGGAGTCTGAAGGTTCTATGAATAATTAGCACTTGGTGGCAGCCCAAAAGATTTATGAATTGAGATTACTTCTGATCTTTCATAGATTTGGGAACACTGGTTCAAGAAAAAAGCTGTAGGTTGGTTTGTTTGGGTTTCCTGTTATCATTTTTTTTATATATATATATACACACATATATATTTATGGTTATGCTAGCAGTTCATAAAGGTAACAATTGACATTTGGAATTGTATCCAAACAAGAAATGGGCAATGCAATCATTGTAGTAGTGCTACAGTTAGAATAACAAAAAAAATCAGTAGCGTGAAACTAAGTAACAGAGATCATCCTCACAAATGCTTAGTTCTGGAGGTGCAGTGAGCAAAATCTGCTGTACAGGAGCAGCTGTGTCTTTTGGTTTTGTAGTTAGAGTGTTTCACAGTCAATGCTTATTTTTCTTAAAGGGCCAGTGTGTTGGCAGCATCTGACCAAGGCTTTGGTTCAAAAAAATGGTTTAATGATGCCCTCGCTGGCTTTTATCTTGTTCTGGTAGACTCAAATTTAGTCAAACTAATATAGATTAGAGTTACTCTTTCCTCCCAACCTGGTGTCGGGATTCAGGCCCATACCACTTATCTTCCTTAGTTGCATTACCCAAGCCCTTCTGACATAACTATTTTTCTTATTAACTGTGTTCCTAGATTATGTTCTCCTTCTGGCTTTTGGGAGCAGATGGCAAGTTAGAGATTAGCTGATTTTACTACATTGAGAGCTTGACTGGGGAGACTTTAGCACATCCTACCAAGATACTACTGCTTATCTGAACAAAGCAAATGGCCCTTTTAAATCAGAAGAATGTCTCCTGTTGATATAAGTTCATTACTTTATGAAGAATGCCCCAAATAGCAGAAGTTCAGAGTCTTTTTTCACTACCGAGTTGAAATTTTTTTCCTTTCTTTAGTAGTTCAAGTGGGACCCCGTTCTTCCACTTTGGTGGATAGCAAGCCCTTCAGGGCTGTGTGCTCTGCTGAATATGAGTAAATGATACAGGATTCTCTTATAAAAACCTTTAAGATCTATTGATGTAAGAATCTGCGTTAAGAATTAGATGAAATTGTTACTGTCCCCAAAATACCTCTTGGAGTATACAGGCAAGTTATGTTCAAGAATAGGTAAGCAGCTGTTGTCAGTTTGGGTGGAAATTTGAAATAATACTTTGCATGGGATATTGAAGGGGAAAAATTCTTGATTGATCTCATGAAATGGTCAACTGTGCTATTATACTAGGAAGAATATAGATGTTATATTTTGGTATTAAGGAGAGTTCATATAGGGCCGTGCCACTTGACATATTAAATTACCAAACACAAGCTAATTTTTAAACTTTGACCTGAGGCAGGGCGAGTTTACTGGTGGTTACTGAAGTCTGTTGAGAAGTTGGAGTCAGAGTTTAGGACTTGTGATTCTCAGTCCTTTGTGTTAAACCTCCCATAGACTTGTTTGTAGAGAGTGGTTTTAAGCAAATTTAAATTTGCTGGTCACCTATCATTGCTGTTCAGCAGCTGAAAACATCACATGCTGGGTGTGCTGTCTTGTGTGCTTGGGGGTGGCCTGAGATCTCCCAAATGAGGGACACCTGTCCAGGAGTCTTATAAGGAATTACTGTTAGGATGTAATCAAAGATTTACCCTGTGTCCTATGTTGTCTCTGAAATCTGAAGGAAATTTAATAGCAGAAAAGTGAATTCCTTCATGATAATGGTGTGAAGTTCTCTGTGTCTTTAAAATTACTAAACACAAGTGTGTGTGTCTTATTAGTTCTGTTGCCATGTTTCATTTTTTTCTTTTAATAAAAATTTTTGTTGGTTTAGCTAACGTTTTCAAAGACCCAAAATCTGTAATTTAGAAAATATTTCTCAATACAGGCATTGTTGACATACACAGTGAATTGTTATGAAATATTGAACCCTTTAACATAGTTTTGATTGAATGGCTGTAAATAACATGCCAGAGATACTTCTGCCTTGAAGGTATAGAGAAACAGGTTATACCATATTGATAATTTGAATTTCTGAAGACCAGAGAGGATGCGTATTTATAGAGAGTTGAGAGAATTTAAAGAACTTCAGACTAAAAATCAACTTTCTGTTAAATTAGCTGCAACCATTGATCTTATCAAAGCTGGAAATATGAAAGATGTTGATGGTTAGAGGGGAGAAATTGGCTTCCTCTGAGGGAATGAGCAGTCTGTCGCTCATCTTATCACAGAATTCAAACACCATAAATTATAACTAATGTGTTGAGTGTTCCCACTGCTGTATCTTCCAGAAGGCTGTTTATATTGGAAGTCCAAAAATATGAGACAAATGTACCGTTCTTTTGTTAAAATGGAGAAAGAGCATATGTACTCATATGGATATGGGGTGTAATGAAGACCGGAGGAGCACTCCTTTTGTGCTTTGTCGTCTTTTGCTGTAACAAATTATGGGGGTTTTTTATCTTCTCTCTGCCACCTCCCCACCCCACCTCAAGCCCAGCCCCCCTTTTTTTTTATATGGACCTGATCAACAGGAACCTGGTGTTTGTAGGACATTTAGAGACTTAAACTTGGAAGGACTGGCCTTGAAGAAAATAAACCAGGGGTTCTTTTGAGATGCTTCACAGCCAGTGAACATCTTACAAACAATGCCTTGTGCTGTAAAGGGAGACTGTCTCTTGGTGGTTTATGGTACTGGTCTTCATGCTCTGTAAAAGTCCTTTCTGCCCCACAGTTTTTGGATAAAAAGCACCCCATAAATATCCATGAAAGGTCTTTTGGTTTAAGAAAGGTCTCTTGGTTTAAATTTCTCCTTTTAAGCACACTTCTTTGGCCTATCACCTGCAGAAAGGCTGGAATAGTACAGAACAACACACAGAGCAAGAACTCGTGTTTTTGTTCTCACTTGACTTATCAAATGTTGATTAGCTCGTACTTGCATTTTTATGCTATTAGTTCTTTACCTTCCAAACCTTTCATCCGGATTTTCACTTACTGCTCTTCCTTTTTCTTACTTCTCAGTTGTTACTGTATAAATTTCACATAATTACGAAGTCTGTTTCATTGGTTCTGTGTAATTGTCATAGGGGAAAGAAGATCTTAAGGATTTAAAAAGTACTTTAGATTTGACCTATATGTCAAGATGTTTTCAGCATTTTCTATTTTCAAAATACAGCTATTGGTGGAACCTTTTCTTCTTTCCCATAGTCTTTTGAAACTCACTTGAAACCTTAGGGCTGAAACTTCACTGCAAACTGACAAAAAATATTTTCTCTTGAACTCCGTGCCATTTCAGTGATCTGCATACTTTGCCTCCTCTTGAAAAACAGTTTTTTCCATTGAACTCTATGTAGGCAATCTTTATTTGTCAGGTATTAGCTGATGGAAGGTCACAAGACAGGAACTGGAGATATGTAAGGATTGAAACTGAGTTCCAATACTTGCAATTGAGTACTGACAGAAACACCAGAAGTAAAGCCATTTTCCTAGTGCGGATTTTAAACTTCATGTTTTAAACTTGGCAGTGATTGTTAAAACCTGTAACCTCTTATTTTGAAAAATTGTCTGAGAAAACTCAGGAATAGTACCATTGGGGGTGTTGTAAAGTGAATAATCAAATTGCCGTGTTCCTCAGTTGAAGATAAATTTTTCTATGATGGTTCCATAAACTAGCTCAAGAGGTTAGTTATGCTCCTCTGCTAAATGTTTGTTTAAAGGAAGTTATTAATTAATGATTTTTCACATCATGACTGAAAAATCTCAATAAAATGTAAAAGACCCTGTTCTTTTCTCTTTTAAATGAATTTTTCTTTCAGAAGTTTTGTCTTTGTTCTTCTTTAATACAAATTATTTTTATTAGTAGTATTGTTATTATAATAATTTATTACCATAAACAGTATTAGACTCCCCTAACTGCTTGGGTTCTTAAAAAATAAATCAATAAGCAAGTCAATGAAATTGATGTATGAAAGCCAACAAGAAGATACAAAAAAATGCTTTTTTCATACATGGTTTGTGTCATGTGCTTCTTGCATTGCATGTGCTGTGTTGCCAAAATAAAGGCATTCTGCATCTGAAGATAAAAATTTGTAATGAAGCACAGCACTTTTTGTTTTTAAGTATTTGTATAGGAATTAAATGAAGAGGGAGAAATAAAGTGCTTTACATTTTGCTAGTTCATTTAAGTACTGTTTTCTTCCATGTAATTGCTATGGGCAGTCATAGGAAAATGATTGTACTGTGTGTACTCTCCTTAAAAATGTCATTCTCTCTTCTCCCCCTCCCCCCCCCCCCTTTCTTTTTAAGTGCATTTGGCTTCTTAAAAACTTGAGTATTTGATATTATTTCTTCCATTTACTCATGGGATAAATGAAACAACTTCTAGTAGTTCAGGAGAGATTGAAATTGCCTATAATCAGGACAAACAAACAAGTAGTGTGTAATAAATGAACACTGCCAGCTTTAGCTTTCTCTAACATCTGTTACTCCTACATCCCTCCCACCCCGCTTCCCTGTGTATTTATTTATTTATTTATTTATGGAAATAGCCCGAGCTGCTTCTATTAATAAATACCATTTTGATAATTGTATCTTTGTTCACAGGGACTTTGGCTAAGGACACTGGTAAAAGCAGATCCTACAAAATTTTTGCCATCCACTTTCCTTAATCAACAACTAAGTCTCTAGAAATTAAGGCACAGAAATTAAAGCACTAATGAGCTTTTCTTGTTGAGCTGAACCCCAGTAAACGTGTACATATGTATGTATGTACCAAACTAGACCACAAGTCTTTCTCCAGGTTTTTGTGGTGTTTCTAATTTTTTTACCCCTCATTTGACTTTGATCCTGGACTCATCCTTTTCCATATGTAATGAGGCCTCTACTCTTGAACTTACAATTCTTTAACTTCTTCAGATTTTGTTTCTAAGCTATGTGTTTGGTGGCTGGGATTTTTTTCCCTCCTCTGCTAGCTTCTATCAGGAAGAAGCAGCACAGTCACTTGGCAGTAGTTCTGTAGCTGCTGTTGAGTGAGCTTAGTCTGTACAGCAACTGTCTCAAGTGTCCATCAACAGATAATTAAGTAGAAATCCAGAAAATAACTGTGCACTTCAAGTTGGTTTATTTGCTTCTGGGTTAGGGTCCTTCAAGCCTCTGCATCTGGTAAAGCTTTGATATCCCACATGAGTGCTGGTGCTTTCAGTGAGATTCTTTCATTGGCATGACAGAATTGGATCTTTTGTGTTGACTGTGTCTTCTCCTGCAGTTTTGTATTCAGGAGTTTGTTGTTCAGGTCTTTCAATTTGCTGGTTTTGTGGTCTCTGTTCTTGGATCAGGGAATAAAAATAGATGCAGATCATGAGCCTTTTTGCTCTGCTACTAAAACACCAAACCTATTAGTGCACCAGGAGAGGTGATTAGCTAGCTGCCATATGTTTGATTTTTCAGTTGGTTTGTTTTTTTTTTTCACTCAGAATTAAGAATTTCATGTCACCTTAGAGTAGGCAGGATGCAGTTCAAGCTACATCCTTTTGGGGAGAAAAGTCAGAACTTGGGTGGTGTCGTATTTATTTTTGTGTGGTGTGTGTGTGGTGGTTTCATTTTTTTTCTGTAGTTCTTAAAGCAAAGGTTGAAGTTTTGAGCCCTTTTCAATCAACAGACATGAAACAGACAGGATTTTTTTTAATCTTCTGATGCTTCAGTGAATATGAAATTAACATGTCTTATCTGTTTTCTGTGGTGTTATTCTGCAATAATAATAGAAAATAACAGGTAATAATTTAATGTTCTAAGCTGGTAGGTAATATCTACAGTCTTTCCAGAACTTTGCAAGGACCTTTTGGGGCAGAAGGAACTTCCACCCTAAATTCTGTGGGCATCTCGTAGTCCTAATCTAACATCATATTTTAAGACTGATACTGCATTATGGCTGTCAACCTCTCTCTTCCGTGTTTAAAGTTTTGAAGGATAGGCAGCATGAACTCCAGAGCGATGACAGAGCAAGGATGCAGTTATAACTTTCTGTTGTAGAGATGTGATCTACACATAATGAATTATGAAGGCTTCTCAGAGATTGAAAGATGCTTTCAGTTGAGTCCAAGGTGGTAAACAAATAATCCCTGACAGGATGTTGATGCTTGTTGACATCTGGTGGTCCTTTCTTTAGCTGTCTTTTGAGTAGAAACTTGCAGAATTTCCTTTTCCTAAATGTTTTCTGCTGGAGTTCTTGTAGAGGAAATTTATAGACTTCACTTGATTTTAGCCTCTTTTGGGGATGTGCCTTTGTTGTGTTCTCTGAGCCTTTAGAAGTCCCATGTACCCTCCCTGCCTCTCCTCCGTAATCGCTGTCATTCTTATGAGCACTCAGACTGGTGAAAGAGTAATCTGTCTTGTGTAAGATGGGTTCACTGTTGGAATGGGGATGGTGGGGAGAATGTACACGGGTTTTCAGTCTCTCTCAGAAGAGTCCCACCCTTCTGGGGAGGGAAATTGAAAGAGAAGTGTGAAGTTGAACCTCAGTTTTGTTATTCATGGCCTTAGGTTCTGCACTTCTTTATTCATATGTGTGTGTGATGTATGACAATAAATTGTCTTGGAAGATTGCAGGATGAACTGCATTATGTCTTGGAAGAATTGCAAAATGACACACGTGTTGTGTGGAACAGAAGTTTTAATTTTTGTAAAGAGCAGCTCATTTTGATAGATTATAGTAAAACATTCCTAATGTTTCTATTTGGCTTTCTATTTGGACAAAGCTTCTAAGCATTAGGGAAAATAGAGTAGACAATTTCAGCAGTGACTTGTAATTGTAGGTGACCCCCAGGGTGTTACATAAAAAGGAGTGATTTTCTGAAGCTTTTCAGACATCAAAATTACTTGTTCCTTCCCAGAAATCTTGATAAATATTTGTGGCTGTTGTGAGTTTATTTCCCAGGGACTTCCTGAGTGCTTGTCATGGTTTAAGCCCAGCCAGCAAGCCAGAAACTACGCAGCCGTTAGCTCCCTCCCTCCCTTCCTCCTCCTGCTGTTGGAGGGATGGGGAGGAGAACTGAAAGAATGGAACTCCCACAAGTTGAGATAAGAACAGTCCAGTAACTAAGGTATAACACAAACCACTGCTGCTACTGCCAATAATAATAATGATAAGGGAAATAACAAGGGAAGAGAATACAACCGCTTGCTACCCACCAACTGATACCCAGCCTGACCCGAGCAGTGATCTAGCCCTCCTGGGTAACTGCTCCCAGTTTATATAATGGGCATGACATGCTGCGGTATAAAATACCTCTTTGGTTAGTTTGTGTCATGTGTCCTGTCTCTGCTTCCTTCTGGCTTCCCCTCCTCCCTAGCAGAGCATGAGACTCAAAGTCCTTGGTCAGGATAAACATTATTGAGCAGGAACTAAAAACATCGATGTTGTCATTGCTGTTCTCAATCTGAAAGTCAGAAACACAGCAGTGCACCAGCTACTAAGAAGGAGAAAAATGACTGCTACTGCTGAACCCAGGACAGTGCTTCACATTTTCTGTGTTGAATCTGTTTTTTCTATACACTTAATCTACTGCAGCAAAAACGAGATGGTATTCTTTGAAATGGGAAAGACAGAATAGTTAAAGTTTTCTTTATGACATTGTGGTATTTCTTAAAAGTACTTTGGTCATTATGATGAGTGATATTGTTTTAAGGAAGCTTGAGCAGATAATAGCTCAAATTTTTTTCTTAATTTTTTAATGTAAACATCATCGTCATCTATAGTTATCCAAAACATGATCAGCAGTAGTTTTACTTAGGGGAAAATACTAGGTCACAGTATATTACAGCTGTAAGTTCAATGCTAATACTTGTATTTTAAGGTAGAAGGGCAATACAGTTTGGCCCTGCTACTTAAACAATCAGAGACATACTGCTCTATTTCTTAACCTTCCAGCATGCTGAATGCTCACATCTGTTAATGGCATCTTTAGGGTTAAAGGCCTGATTTTATTTATTCATTTATCGAACCAATTCTTGTAGAACAAACATTTGATGTAATCAGAGTGGGTACTGAGAACATATGCTGAAAGAAGGATTTGTTACAGCCAATTGAGTTACCTTGCATGTGACTTTCATTCATGACAAGTCTAACACTGTAATGATTTTTCATAACTTAAGATCCTTCCTATGCAGGTAGTGGAAAAATAAAGCTCTGGAACTACTAAAAAAACCCTAACACACCCCACCCACCAACAAAAAACCCCAACCCAAAACTAACACCTCCCCCACCACCCCCCAAACCACACAAAAAATATCTGAGCCCAAAATAAAACAACCCCAAAACTTCAATACCCCAACAAATGCACACACAGAAATGCAAACCCCACACTTGAAAAATGCACACCTTTTACATCTGAAGAAGAGTTATGAAAACAGTGCTGAATATGCTATAAATAGGAAATTTAACTCTGCATCACAAAGCAGAATAAATGACATGTTGGTAAACATAGAATGGATGATTCTAGATATATTCTGAATTCTAATTTCTAGCGCAGGTGTAAATTCTTGCACTGCTAAATTGCCAAAGAAGTTGGATTTTTGTGGAATTGTCAGCACCATGTGGTGGTGAGAGTAATAGTGAATAGCTGTGAAGGACTGCTTCAGTTTTTTACCTTGGAAATGAAGTGGTGAAACATGACTTTTCATACTGAATAAGCAGCATTTTTATTTCGTCTTGGAAATGGTTTAGTTGTGTGTGTGTGCTTTTTTGCCTTTGTTTGTTTTAAACAAACAAAAAAATTACAATGGTGCTATGGTATTTGTTGTTATTCTTCCCTATTGTCCTTGAGACCCACTTTTTATATTGCAACATTATTCTCTGTATAGCCTAGAAAAAAAGGGAAAGGAACTCTGGAAATACAACATCGATTCAGTTGGCATCCTGTGTATCTGCATGTGCACACAGCTGACTAAGTCAGCTCAATATGGGACATAGCAAGTTGTAAAACTAGGATGCGATCCTAATGTAAGAGGTAAAACTACTATTTTTTTAAATTTTTTTATTTTTGTCCCCAGTACTTTGTTACCAGAGGCTAATCTGCTATGGATGTCACCTTTTTCTTGCAGCTTCATTACCTTAAATAGCTGTGCAAAGTAGTACAGTGTATTAGGAGGACTGTAGCGGTAGGAGTTAAAACCAGCTTTGTGGGTGCACTAGCTTGTCAGCAAAAGATGACAGAGTGCCAGTTGTACATTTCTTCGTCATGCAGGGGATTACTATTCCAGCTTTACTTAGAATGACATCTTTTATTAAGGTAAAGCTTGATCCCATTGCATTTGCTAGTGTCTAAGCCTGGCAGAGAACTGGAAGGGAAAGAATTCTCACCTGAAGAGGCTGCCCAACCTTGGGAGTTAGCTAAACTGCTTTTAACTGTGGTTCTGTCACAAAGAGACTAGAGGCAAACCCAAGTGTGAGCTAGTACAGTATTTTTTCACCTACTGACTAACAAAAGCAGAAAGATTAAGGGGAAGGGTCAGAAAGCAGCAGTTCTCTTTGGGAAGAATACAGAATTTTTGCTTACAAATCACCTCACTCCACTTACGCTGTTCTCTGGGTACAAATGTGTGTGTTTTCTGAATAAGCTGTGTTGAAATCTCTTAAAAAATTAAGAATCCTGAAGTAATGTAATTTGAGCATGTAAGTCCTTCTGGCTTTTTCAGAAAAAAGTGGAATCCTGTTTTGTGCTTAGGCAAAGTTAAGCAGGATTAAAATAAATATCAGAATTACATTACAACTTTTTTCCACTGCAGTGTTTTCCAGTACCTTTTCTGTTTTTTTAGCTCTTCTGCTGAGTTTCATTTAATTCTTAGGATGAATACCATCCCATTTAATTATTCTTTCAGACATCAAATAACAATAAATAAGTACTGATATTGACATGGCAGAGCTTGAGCCATTAATGTGTGCATTAATGTGTGCATTAATAAAGGCTTCCTTGTCCTGCCCTCTCTGAAACTTATGCTTCCAAATGGTTAGGTTGACAAGAATGGCTCACACAGGGGACAGGTGTTGATGCTCAAAACAGGCTCAAGGGCAAAATATTATTCTTGGTCTGTTTCTTAAAGGACACCATTTGCTTTCACAGGAAAATTTCTAAGAGATGCATCTACACATTGCTGCACGCTGGGTTACATCTCCAGATTCAGTATTAAATACGGGTATCAGCTCAGCACCAGAGGAAAGAATCAGTTCTCTGCATATCAGTATTCTTCATCATCTTGCTGCACCTAAATACACAGAATAGTAAGTGATCCCTTTGCTCCTCTGAAGAAAACCTGATTTCTGCTTGTTGAGTCTGCTTGCAGAGCTTAGTAAAATATCAATATAGTATTTTAAAATTTACTATAAATCAGCCATTGCTTAGAAAAATTGATCAGTATGTTTAAAGAAATATTAAACACCCCCAATAAAAAAAACCCCAAAACCTCCAAACTTGCCATCTGCTATAATTTCACCCTTGTGAACAGAGTTATCAGATTTTATGAAACAATCTTTCATGCACATCAAAATGACTCAAAATGTAAATAATGAATACATAAGCACAGAGGCAATTGCTGTATAGGTAAAAGGAAAATAGAGCTTAAAGCAGCTCTTCCCAGTGCTTGCAGTCAGTTGACTTGCTGTGTGTATGGAAATAAATACCTCTGTGTGTATCTGTATGTATGTGTATACATATATAAAATTTATACAGTAGCAATGTAGCTTCCCAGCTTCAAAAGACTTCGTGTTTTCTTACCTGTAAGGAGTAGACGTAGTTTGGCAGCTTCACTGCTAACATGTCCTGTTCTGTGTTGTGCTGTGCTTGAGCTTTGGCTGGCATGAATGTTAGATGGTGCCTGGAAATCCCGTTCCAGGATTAAAGTGGTGGGTGAATTTGTGCCTGCCAGAGTTTTTTGTTATTATTCTAATTTTTCATGTTAATAGCAGCTATGCCAAAAGATAGCCTTCATCATGCTCTATTTCCTCCTTTTCTGCACTGAATTTTCAAAACTTATGCATTTAAGCCAACATCACATAATTGGCAGGAGAGCCACTTAGATGCCATGCTAATTGCTATAGTCAGACAGCAAGTGTAGTTTGAAACTCCTAAAGCAGGAGGTGAGTGTCCCAGAAGCGTTTTTCATCAGTTTATCAATTAATTTTCAGCTCAGCAGTTCCCTTTTTCAGCTCTGTTGGTATTGTGCTGAACTAAAGGTTGGTTGGTTTTTTTTTTACTGTCACTTAAGTTCTTTAGCTTTTGATTTGATTTAATCAGATCCATCAGCTTATTTACAAAATTACGCAAGGATCCCAGTGGAGATCCATGTACAGGCATGTTAAATCCATTTTTCATGTAACTCTACCATGCATAATTGTAGGTATGATAAACTTTGCGTTATCATCATGTACTAGTGTCGCTTCTGTTATCCCACTATGTTCCTTTTTCTCTTATATTTTTTCCCCACCCTGCTGCAGCCTCCAGCTGGTTCTACCAGGGCTTGCATCATGTGAAGTATGAGAAAGACATTAAACCAGTTTTTCTCTGAGATATTTAAGCTCTGTACAAAAATGTTGTCTCTTCATGGAAGTTTTAGCAGTTTTATTATAATATAAACTGATTTAAGTCTTAATAGTTTGTAATTCAGTTACTGAATACTTGTCTGCATAATGGTCCAATCCACCTTTCTGTAGTTATTAGATCCTTTCACACAGAAGAGGCATATAAATATAATACTGGTCACTTGTCTGTGGGTATTATTATAAAAGATGCTTAAAAATGAAAGTGGCAATAACAATAAAGATGAAGTAATGAAATCCAGCTTTACAATACAGATGCTGTTTTGTAAGTTTGTAAGTTCAGTCTCAAATCAGTTATATAAAGAATTGATTTGGAATTGGGGTTCTAGTTTTTGGTTTGCACAGTGAGCATTAGCCACGTACAAATACATGCTTTTGCTAACCACAGCGTTGGTGTCTTGCACCAATCTGAGAGGAAAAAAAAGAACAGAAATAGTAGCTTTGGCAATACGTTTCACTAGTGAAAGCTGAACGTATCAGTCTTTGCTAAGAAGTGTGATTGCAATCTTAGTTCTGCCTTCATTTGCTCAATTTCATTTCTGTTTTCCTTCTGGCATCATTTGAGTACTTAATTTATCTCCAGGACTCCATTAGACTATTTGTATAGCAGACAAATTATTTGTCAGATAGCTTTTTATGGGAGCCTTTCTGTTGTTACTCTCAAGTGACTTCCCTGTAGACTTTTTATATTCATTTTAGAAAGTCCTAGGGGCCAACAAAGTGCTCTGGGCTTGAGGCTGACTTCCTTACTGCTTTTCTTGCCTGGGGAGAAGCTCTCTAGGAGAAGCCTAATCTTTTAAAAGAAAACTCCCAGCTCACTGAAGGTGTGGTTCCCTCTCCGTTCCTCCAGTAATTAAGTTTGCAACTTCACAGCATCCGAAAAGATAGAGAACATAGAATCCTTGAACTGAGTACCAATTTGTTACTTGTGACTTGAGCTCAGAGATCTTACACTTATTGGGCTGATTCATCACACATAATCAAAATAATTTACTGAATGCATGGACAGTAAGTGGTACCTTAGAGCAAAGACAAATTCCTGCTCTCTTGCTGGGAGATTCAGAGAGGGGGGGAGCTGAAAGCTATTGCTGTGACCAACACAGATACCTGTGTGCTTGGTGCATTTAAATAAGTGCATCTATATTTAGTCTGTAATAACTTAGTTACCACACAGCCACTTTAAAAGGTTTTCTGCTCTGTCAGGTAACAGAACCAACCGCGCAGCGTTGTGGGATGTGTGAGTTATTGTCTCGGCTCAAGTTCAAGGAGCTAAAGCTTGCATCAGATAGGAGCATGAACACTCTTCATCTGGAATGCAGCTGCTGCTGCTCATGCCATTGACATCCCCAGGTGAGAGTTTTGGCCACCTTCTAGATCGGAGACATTGCCAAATACTGTCAGATCAGTAAATGAAAGCAAAGTGATAATAATTTTCATAATGCATGGTAGAAGAAAAGGGGTGTTTGAGTGAAAATTAACTTCTTAAAGAGGCCTTACTGTAGTCAAGAGGTTATTATTTTGCACTGCAAGACTGCACAGGCCAAAGGCTTCAAGGCTGATATATTCTTAGGGTGAGGGAGAACAGATTATAAATGTGGAGAAGTCCTTTTCTTCTTTCATACTAGTAGGATTTCTCTGAAATCATCCTTGGAGAATTTTGCTGTCTGGGAGATGACCTTTCCTTTCCGAACTGTCCTTTGGTTTTGTTGGTCTGGTTTTTTTGTGTGTGTGTTTGTTTGTTTGTTTGCTTGTTTGGGTGTGTGCTTTGAGGTGGTTTTTGGTGAAAATTAACTTCTTAAAGAGGCCTTACTGTAGTCAAGAGGTTATTATTTTGCACTGCAAGACTGCACAGGCCAA